>JAXQQM020078715.1:0-15316 GCA_034641835.2 Pinus albicaulis
AGTCTAGCTGCGGCATGGCAGGGACTATTGTAATCGATTTGAGGATGTGCATTAGTCCCTGCACAAAAACCAACAAAAACCAAGTTAATATAACCTAAAGTTTGCATTTATCATTTATTAGTTTATCAATAAAACTTTACCAAATTATTTTTTGGACCAATAAGCAAGTTGGAGGTCTTATTTGGCCTCATATCGAGGCAAGACCTATTGAAACCTAGGCTAAATGTCTATTGATACAAATTTTTAGTTTCAGAAATCGAACTAACCGAACTAATGTTAACATTAGTTCTCTAAAAACAAATGTTTTATGTTTTAATGTTAATTAAACTAAAGTTTCTACCATTAAGCTTTGCAGGGACATGTTTTTCCACCGCCTGTGAGTTTTGTGACATCTGGGCTCCGAGTATCGACAGCTTTCTGCATGTATCTGCGAACTCAAATTATCGACAGCGCTTTGCTTTCACGCTGTGGGTCTTCTCTTGGCTTTGTGTTGGGGTGGTGTTTGACTCAAATAACCTCAACCATAGACACAAAGAAGCTTTCGAACCATGGGTATGTCATGAATCCTTCTAGGTATGTCGGGATGCAATACGTAGAAGCTTCGAACATGGTTATGCTACGGAATCCCTCATGGGTATGCTGAATGCAGAATACAGGGAAGCTTAGAACATGGGTATGTGTAAAATACAGTCTCATTTAAACATAATGAAATTGAGAAGAGTATTTCTGCACTATTTACCTTATTCTGAGCATGACTAGTGACTAGAGCTTTCAAGGTTGACAGAGCACTTCTCTTCACATCCCTGCTGTGAGATTTGGCAAGCACTTGCAATGCATTAGGGATCAGTTCTTCAATTTGTATCCCGTATTTATTCATTGGTTTCTCTTCACATAATTTTTGCATCTGGGCAAGAGCATCTTTGTGCTCATCACGAATTCCCTACTCTATTTCACCACACACAGGCCACAACCAGAGCCCACAAGAAGATACCCACATGCAATGCAGTGAACAAAAAAATAAAACACTTACCAGACAACAAAATCAGAGCCGACAAGCAGATGATTCTGAGGTCTCCATTGCCCATTATTGAAGCTCCCATTGCAGCAGCCTCCACAACTATACTAACTAGACTAATAAGCCTCTCGGGATTCTTGACTGGAGATTGTTCACAGAACATTAATGCTTGCGCTTGGCTGCTCATCACGAATTCCCTATTCTATTTCACAAACCACAGCGCACAACCAGAGCCCACAAGCAGATACACACATGCAATGCAGTACAGTTTTTTTGGCATACTATTGCAAGGATTACAAACATTGAAGAATTGTACGTGCAGGGGCTTTTCAGAGCAGTCACAGATGGGAATGGGAGCGCTATTTTTCGCGAGAATGAGATATTTGGGTTGGGATTCATTGCTGTAAATTCTTCTGGCAAATTCGTTCTGTCCGTTGTAATAGGATTTAATGGCACCTCGCTTCCTCCAATGGAGGTTTGGACAGCAAACAGAAACCGATCGGTGGCATTTAACACCATCATCCATTGCCCGTGCTTGATTTTTCAACACTCCAGCGAAAGTTGCCTCTGGGCCTACACGCCCCATCAAACAAACCCTTTTACATTAAGGCACATTCTACAACACCCCAGGTTAAAGACCAGGGACGATATGTCGCTTATACATGTTTGATTTCAAAAAATTTCCCGTCACCTACCTTGCTTCAGAGGGTCTAATCTTCGAGCCCAAGATTCAAAGGGGACATTTGGCACATGCAAGTCCCACTTGGAGCTAGGCAGTTCACTTTTTTCATTTCTTATTTACTTATTTATTTTTTTTATTAAAAAATATTTTTCATTTAAATATATATCTTTGCATGCAGGAGACGTGTCTTCTAATTTGTGTTTTACTTCTTAAATCGCTATGGTGCCATGGTGATATATCTTGGAAGTCCCTGCCACCAGACCTCTGTGTGACAAAATGTCATCTTGGTGAATTACGGCCAGTTGACTTGCGGCTCTGACTCATTTGGTCCAGGCTGCAGCAATGATACAGACCATTTTGGACGTGCCTGGCAGTCTATCTTATCTATTGGCTCAGCGTAACCCTTGAGGCACTGTCTAAACTCGTTTCTCGTTGCATCAATCCCTTGTTTTTCGGCACTCTCCCTTGTTTTATGCTGTGGGAATTCCAGAATATATCATGTCGTTTTAATTTTTCTGGTGATGTCCTTCGTGCAGCTTCATCCAAAATGTACTTCTCCATTGCTATCCCTTCCGAAAACAAAATACCCAAGAACAACCCTGAAATGTGAGTTTGATCTTGACGCTGAAGTTAATCAATCAATTGTATCTCTATGGCCCTAGTCTTGGCCAGTATTTCAATGCAATTTTCCCTGGCTTTCTTATGTAGCTCATACCATGGAACAATTCCTGTCAAATTCTTGGATAGCCTATTATACTTATCTCACTTGATTCCGTTAAACTGTAATAGGAATTATGCATAACCAAATATCTTTGTAAATTCTTTGAATGGGGCATCTGGACACCAAGATCCGGCTTTGACCCTTTTTACCATAGGTATGTTGGTAACTCTGCACTAAATACAAACCAACCAACTACACACGAGTTTTTTTTTATTCTTTGAGTTTGCTTTCTTAAATATTGTTTATTTTCATCTTTTGTTTCATTCTATGCACGAGCTTTAGAACAATACGCTCCACATAAAATATGTTGTGCAATAGTATATTGCGAATATTCTATGGCTCTCTTTCAATGTGCAGGGAAGTTGGGTTTACAGCTTCTTGCATAGATGGCTAGAAACATAAAAGGAATCAGAGAGTAATCAATATATGTTTGATTACAGGCCCGATATTAATTTGATAAATAGTCTTTAGAAAAGATAAGAGATTTGTCTCAGATTTTCCTTATTATTGCAGGCCAGCACATATAACAAGATCAATAAAGCATCGTGCATGGCACTTCTTCTATGGCATAACTAGGAAAGCATGCTAAAATTCATGCTTGTGTTTTGTTTTGTAACCTTTGCTAATAGAACTTATCCGGTTAAAATTGCCATGTGCAGTTGTAGCTATGAGAGCTTTGAAGCAGTGCCTTCGTATTCCAGATACAATGGGATGGAACGGAGATCCATGTGCTCCTTCTACATGGGATGCGTGGGAAGGAGTGGCATGCCATTATAACAAAGATCGCACGGCTCTTGTTATAACTCATCTGTAAGTTTGTGTTCAACTTTTTCTCTCTTTTGTTCCTGGAAATTACTTTGAGATATATCCCTTTTTAAAACATGCCATTTGGGTGGGACATAACACAGAAGATTGGAACCCTCAATGAACTGAGTTCCAGTTGGTATTAGTTCATCTTTTAAATTAGATTCTAGAATAAACTTCTGTTTTTCCCCAATTGATTTGACCTGGGATATAGTATATATGCTATTGAAGAAAGTGTTTTTTTCTATTAATGTTGACAATGTTTTCAGTTTTCGTTTTGCTCATTTGAAAGAAGGATAATTAGTGAATAATATCATGATTACAATGGAAGAGAAAAGCATTAGCTCTATAACTTCATCTAAAGACAATCCTGAAAACATATGCTATATCATAAGGAATGAATTCAGACAACAAAGCTCTTCTTTTGAATCTGCTTCTGCCTTTGTTGAAGGTGGCTATAATGAGCATCATGCATATTAGGACAATGCTTCTTAACCAGAGATGACATTTAAATTACTCAAAAAATTTGGATCATTTGGCGCTTGTTCTGTTCACTAGACTAGACACATGTACGTACGTCAAAAATTTCCTAACAGGAGTTTCTTTCCCTTCCAAGAAGTCTGCCGTTATACTTCAATTAGGTAGTTTCAGGTATGCAAATTCAGGTACTTTCTTTTAGATAATGGACAATACTCCAAGAAGGCATAGACTTTTAAAAGTTGTGCGTAAACTCCTAAATTCACATGTTCTTTCAACAAGTTCTTATTTTTATTCAGTTCTATTTGCAGCAGCCTTCTGCTGTCATATATACTCTAGCTGAATAATATTTTGTAGGTGGACTTAGCTCTCTTTAGCTGCTATCTTAGTGGTGCTTTCCCAACAGCTGGCCTTCGGCTGTTTTGGCTCAACCAACCAATCTGACATTTTGTTTTTCAAAAAATATGCGTTGTATTATCAAGTAGATAATTACAAAGCTCAAAATATAAGTAGAAGGGTGCATACAATGTAGTCATATATCCTCTTTCTCAGTGCTACGTGGGATCCTTAATCAAAGGTAACCTTTGGTGGACAATTGCATACAAACCTCTTTCTACAAAGAGCGACAAAAAGATTGGACTGAACTGACTTCAAACATACTTCCTCTGTGGCTTCCAAATAGTTAAAAATGCAATGACTCGTAAACAAATCCCAAATGCCTGTGAATGGATAAAGTTATATGGATTGGGAGTTGCCAAACAATACTGCTTTCCAATAATGCTATCCTTGAAATAAAATAGAGTGCCAATTCTCAATATATTTCCAGTGACTTCAAGCAAATTTGCAGTGCCATATGATGTTTGGTACGACACGTAGTGGACGGTGAGATGGCTTGGATGTACGGTATATCAGTTTCTTTTTCCAGGTTCTCTGAACTGTTAATTATATGATAATTTTCTCCTCTGTTTTTGCAGGTCAAACTTTCTTGGTACTAAGTTTACAATATAATGTTGCTACCATTAGCAGCTGAACGTAGCATATACTGTTGATGCATGAGGGGCCACCACTCAGTTTTTATGCTGCCTTCTCCAGTAATATGTTTTATTACATTACAGATTTGGCATCCTTAGAAATTGCTTCATTATAATTTCAGATTGCAGGTAGCACTGTCAGGCGTCACATTTGTCTTAGTGAATTTCATTTATCAAGTTGGGGAATCCGCTTTTAAAGAATCGAAGGTGAAAGTGTATACAAAGAATGATCAAGGAAATGAGCGGCCAATCATGTTCATGAGTGAAATATTACAAGGATCTAAACTAAATTATCCCACTACAAACAAGAAATCATATGCATTCTATAAAGAGGTAAAACATTTCACTCCCTAAATTCTTAAGAATTATGTCATAGTTTTCGTTCCCCTTCCAATATTTAGATCGTTGTTTGGCAAACAAGAGTTAGGCGAACAAAGGCAAAGAAAAGGATGAAATGTTTTCAAGACAATGAGTTAGAGTTCAAACTGTTTCGTACCATTAAGGTCCATGATCTTTGTAAGCTCATTTCGGAATTAGCTAATCCACAAGAAGAAGATACATGGAGTACCGGTACTGGTAACTCTAAAAGCATTTTAATGGGGGAGAACGGTAATTTTCAGATCTATAACACCACGAATTCTTCGCTTGTGTCCATGAGTTCGAATCTGGTGTGGCAGAGCTTCAGTACAAGTTCAGATCTTCAATTCAATTTCTCGTCCATGTGATGGTTCATTGTGTCCATTTTAAATTTTATTTGTCTTATGGAAATTTTTTAAAACCACAATATATTTTGAGTGTCTGTGTTATGCCTTGCTTTCCAACTAACTGCAGAGTAAGGCTTGCTCAAAACGATTTAGAATTTTCTCTGAAATTAAAGTACCTTTCATGTAATACCATATGCATTTTATACGGTAAAATAGCAGTGAATACAAAAAATTGAACCACATCTGTTTACTCCTGATCAATTGAGCCACTGGATCTAAAAAAAACTAATAATTCATTTGTTTTCGATTCACTCAGAGCACCAATATTTTCGATTCACATAGAAACATCCACAAACTCCAGGACATCATTCATATTTAGACAACAATAAAAATTGCTAATGGGATTTGTGGGCAATTCTGAGTTTCGATACTATCCACAAACTCCAGGACATCATTCATATTTAGACAACAATAAAAATTGCTAATGGGATTTGTGGGCAATTCTGAGTTTCGATACTAGATTTCCCGTTGTCATACCACAGTTTTCCCGTTGTCAAATCCTCTTTAAAGTATGTAGTACTCATAAGTAACAACCAAATTGAGCAATAGCTTTCTCATAGTTGTTATGTTCTGCTCTTGGTACATGAAGGTTCTTCAGCATAACCATAGAAAAGGTATGATTGAGGCAATATTGCTTACTTTTTGCAATCTTCCTCTACTTGAACACTGTCAACGATACACTGATCACCAACATCTAGGGTTATGCCTTCGACAACAGGGCCTCTTAGTTTGTCTCTGCTTCTCGCGTACCTGCCGCCTTTGTTTCCCCTACCTGAACACTGTCAACAATACACTGATCACCAACATCTAGGGTTATGCCTTCGACAACAGGGCCTCTTAGTTTGTCTCTGCTTCTCGTGTACCTGCTGCCTTTGTTTAGAGATTTTTATTCACAAGAAGATTACTGAAGAAGTGATTGACTATTACTGAGATTTTTGAATGTGTTGGCCTTTTGGCCCAGGCTCAAGGCAGGGACTAACTGCTGAAAAAGCGGTACACAACGCGGTACACAACGGTATACAACAGTCGCTCACAGTACACAGTGATAAAACTTGGTAATGGTCAGTTGTGACACTTTGGTTGCAACAACATAAAACTGCATTACAAACTAATGAAACGCGCACTAATATGAAACTCCCACTAAGA
This sequence comes from Pinus albicaulis, assembly GCA_034641835.2. Taxonomy (NCBI): domain Eukaryota; kingdom Viridiplantae; phylum Streptophyta; class Pinopsida; order Pinales; family Pinaceae; genus Pinus; species Pinus albicaulis. The sequence continues at coordinate 6,641 of JAXQQM020078715.1, forward strand.
CATAACAAACATTATTGTATGTATCTTGGATCACATCATGTTTTGCTGGTTCATATCAAACTTCTCAAGGCACAGCAGTGTTCTGTCAGCTTATACCATGCATATTTTGTGTATTTATACTGTTGGGGAATTTTGATTTTTCCCATCTCTCATAGTTGTATTAAAGTGAGTAATTTCACTTTTGTCTTTTAAGTAAGGAAGCACACCGTGACTTCTTAGTGAAACAACTGTCCATTTCGGAAGAAAACTCCACCAGTTGCTACAGCCGTGAGCCGCCGTGCTGCAAACCCTAATCTCTGTCAATCCTGAGCAGTCGTATCCGAGCTCATTTGGTCTATAGAAACAAGAAAAATGTGCATGTGGAAAGCATACATGGAATTGAAAAAAGGTTTTTGAAGCTGGATGAAATATACGTAATTCAAAGGCACAAGGAATTGTGAGAACGATTTGAAGACCAAAAATATTCAAATTTTGATATTTAGTGGTTAAGTGTTCAATAGAGTGTACATGTAAGGGATTGTCGTCTCCATGTGATATACATTTTCTCTGATGGACTTTTGATAATTTAGACCCATGTCATTGGGATTTTTTTTGGTTTTTTTTCAAACTAAAAGAGCAAGAATAAGGGAAAAGATAGTGGACAATTAAAAAAAGAATAGTTGTAATTTTGGGAGAATATTTAAGGAATTCGCGGTTATGATATTGGATTTAAAAAAACAAAGATAAGACAATATATAGAAAGAAAATAAATTATAAACTATAAATTATAATTTTTTTTTTTTTTAAAGGTGTTCTCTGCATTATTGGTTTTGGAAGGTGATTAAGTTTTATTAAAAATTATTAATAGGGATTTTTTTAGTTGTTGTAGTTGTTTTTTTTTATTGTTACTTATTTTTAATGAAAAATATTAAGATTTTTGGTATTAAGATGAGAACTAGAATAAGTGTAGAAGCTTTATAGATATTATGACTAATGGGTTTCAATGATCCTCAAGTCAAGTAGTGTATAAGGTCATGACACAAGATTAAAGGGATCAATTTATAGCCAACATGAATGATCATGCAAAAACAATGTTTCTCATTCAAAAAGACTTGAATGACAACATTATTTTTATGATTGCAACAATAACTACACTCAATGGGATATTTTAGAGATGACATAGAGTGAAATGGGGAGCAACAATGATCAACAAAGTGTTGCAATTGTTGGTGAAGTGACTTTTGTGGCATAATAACTAAATAATAAAAATAATTTTTTTTCATGTCGGCCAAAGAAAAAAACAAAAATTAAATAACCATATAAATAAACAATTAAAAATCTATTAACAAAATAATTAGCTTAGTTGTTAATATTTCACTTTCATTCTTCCAGTAATAAATACAATATTTCGATGTCTATCTTAAATAGTATCATTTTATACAGATAAAACATCCAATGTGAATTATGCATAAAATATTTTGACATGAATTAATAGAAAATTGCTCAATACACATGTTATGTAATCTTTATAACATTCAAAAATGTAATTTGAATAGTAAAAAATTAAACATTGTCTTTAGCACTCTAAAATAAGTTTCAAAGAAAAGAAAGCTCAATACACATGTTATGTAATCTTTATAACATTCAAAAATGTAATTTACTGTTTTTGCACTCTAAAATAAGTTTGCAACAAAATAAAGCTCAATACACATGTTATATAATCTTTATAACATTCAAAAATGTGATTTAGATGGATCTATGTTGGTTTTAAGATCATCCAAGTTATTGGAGATGTGGTGGTATAGATACTCTACCAAAGCAGAGGAAGGTATACAAAATATGGGTACTACAATTGTTGTAAACACCATGGATATATTTATTAAAGAAATTGTAGAAGGAAAAAATGGTTGTGCCATCCAAAGTGTGAACATGGTGAAGAAATTAAATCCCACTATGTATATACAAGTGTAGGATGAAATTGACCTTGAAGCTTAGTAGTGAAAGTTGAATTTGGTTATGACATTCAATTAACTTTATTTGAAGGGTGGCTCGCCAAGGCCAAGTAAGATCAAGAAGAAAATAAGAACGGAAAAGCTACCATAAATACAACATAAGAAGGAAGGCCAAGTAAGATCAAGAAGGAAATAAAAATGGAAAAGCTCCCATAAATACAACATAAGAAAGAACACAAAAATATAAAGAAAACCATTTAAATTGTTGAATCTTTTGCTACAATAGAAAAAGAGATGAAAGAAAACCAAGATGAGGTCACTTATATTACAAAGTTGAAAGAAGAATTCAATCAACAATAGCTAGGTACAAGCCTAAGGAAAAAATAGATAAAGATGATACTTATGGTAAAATATATTGAAGAAGAAGACCAAAGTACAGTTGAAATTCAAAAAGGAGTAGCTAGGTAAAAGTTTGAAAAAAAATTAAATAAAAATTGCACCACATCATCAAATGTTGCAAAGGAAACTACCAAGATTCTTATGTGGAATACAATTGTTCACAGGACTAAAGATGTAATGACTCCAAGCAAACTGGAAATAAGAAGTTTTTGATATATTGATGTTGATTGGCAAGATTTGAAGATGAGGCGGCTGACGCCGCCATTGTAAGGATACTTCGAGTTGGAAAAGCTGGTACTCACAATCCTGCAAATCAAAGGCGTACAAGCTCACAAAAATGGGTGTGAGCTTTGCTTGGTTTCACGCAAATGGTAACTTATTTAATAAACATGTAAAATAAACCAAATCTAACTTAATACCACAACAAAATTTTATTACAGAATTATGAATAAATTATTTCACTATATGATGGCAGATTTTAGGAGAATTAAATTATTTCGAACAAGTTTTCGTCCAACATTTTTCCATCAACATTAAATTTTCAAGGTCTTGTTAATAATATCTCACTAAATAACATTCTTCCATTCAACATTAAAGTTTTAGTCTACAGTAACCAATCATTTTTTTAATTTATCCGATCACTTTGCAACTATTGAGTTAAACCTGTGCGATTAAATTTGGAAACGAAACTGCCAAGCCAACAAGGTTCTTAGAGAGAACAGTCGACCATCATTCACATCAGCCTAGTTACATATACAGAACTTAAATATATTAGTTCTTTAACAAAAAACACTGTGGAATTAGTTATTTATAAATCATCCTAACATACTTATCGAATCTTCAAACATCTTTATTTACTTTTTTTTTCCCTACTATTTAGCGTATGGTAATTGTTATTTATATTAACCATTCCATTAAAACATTTTTCTTTAGACACAAATTTTTATCTTCACGATTCTGTTATAGCACGTTTAGGAGGAAAAAAGCAGCGGTTGGTTAGAGTTCATATAAGCCCGCATGGACCGTACAAAGATTTTCAATAATTTATTTTTTTTTAAATAAAATTTAAGATTATTATATTAAAATTTATAATTTATTATGTGAGAATTGAATTTGAGTGGAGAATTTTATTCATTACTTTGCATTATAAAAAATAAATAATTATTTTTCAACAACAAATCCATAATCATTATATCAAATTTTATTATATAAATTCAAAATGATTACATCAAAGTTGATTATATATATAATGAAAAACAAATAAAATGAAAAAGATCTTAGTACTTCTCAACACAAAAATAAACTTCATTATCCTTCATTCCTGACAACTCAAAGATAAACTCAATTAACTTATAATATGATAAACTCAATTAAGTTATAACTAAATATTAGTATTACAAATATTCTTACCAATAATATTAAAAAAAATCTTAATATTAATTATTATTTATAAATTCACATTACCTAATAGCACATAGCAACACAAAGCAGTGTATTGCGTTTCTGTTGAGATGTGGGCCTTGAGATTGATGTTTTCCCGGGCTGCAAGTTGGATCTGACTTGTATCGGTGGAAGTGCAAGTATTCTCTAAAATTCCCCTCTGCAATATTTAAAAAGAATACCATCCATAATGATAATCCAAGCGCCTGCGTCCCCACCATTAACCTAATCTCAGATAAGGTCAAACGAATGGAGGCTCAAATTATATGAACGGAACAAGAAGTTCAAGTGCTTACGTTTGCACCATTTACCTGAACTTATCTCGAGAGGAGATTTTGTCCAATCAATCACAATTTTGGAGTCACCCAGAACCTGCAACAGAAAAGCTTTATGCACGGCTGAAAAAACCTTAAAACCGGAGAGGCTAGAGCAGAGGCAGCATTCTTAATCCATACCAAAAAGGCGCCTCAGATCCCCTGTTCCAAATCTATCGATTTCAGCCACCTCTTCGCTAGATTTCTTGATCGAGAAGCTCAATAAAGGCAAGGATCTTGGACTTGGAGAATTCACAAACGCTGGACCGGCCCATTTCTCTGAAATAAAAGAAGGAAAATTGGGGGTTTTGATGCCATTGCCTTATGCGTTTGATAAATACAAATTTAACATGTGTCTAAATTGAAACAAAATGAAAACTACTCCTTTTCAGATTTCCCAGCCATTAAATTTTATATTTCAGCATGAAGTAAGTTGCAGGGTCACGATTCATTCCTTATGGACTGAAATATATCATGGGCGATCAGCTCTGCTATGAGACGAAATTTCAGGAAGACCTATTTTTCCGAAGCCAGCGACATACAGACCGTCAACACTTCCCTTCCAGTCACTAGGAGACCAATTACATGGACGTTCATATTTCGGGAAAGGCTCTCTGCCATTCTGCAAATTAAATGCAAATTTTCAAAACCAGAGATATCCTGACAAACACAACACGCAAACAGAAAATCGTTGTTGAGGCATACCTTGAGCCAGCGACGTACTTCACTCCTGTAACCAGTCGCAAAGATTTGGGTTTTGAAATCCTCTTCAACACCGTCTTCGAACACGACCCCAATAGATAACGCAGATGAAATTTGGGACGACCTGCTAATGCTAGTGCCATTAACTAACTTCAGTCAATGACAACCGTCAGATCCAAGACTTACGAACCAAGGCCGGATCTCTTGCCACCTCGCCAAATAATAACTAATTCAAATCAACGTGTGAGGATGTTTCAATCGTCTAACAAAAAATTTAACGGTGCAAACGAAGGACAGGTAAGCAACAGGTTAGTTCTTTTCAAATAAAGACGCCTACGGGTAATAAAAATGAACATAAAGATAAAAAAAGGAAGAAAAAAATCAAAGAGGAGTTGAAGCAAAATAATAAAAAAATGTACGTAAAGGCAAAGAAAAAAATTGTACAATATACAACACAAAGTTGAGTTGAGAAATAATATACACACATTAAAAATAAAACAATATTTTGAATTAATCTCAAGTATCATAATTAAAAGAAAGTATTAGAATGTAAATATTTTGGTAATTTAAGTAAAATATATATTTAAATAAGTTATTTATTTATTTTTTAGCATTTGTAACCGCATCAGATCCGCGATCAGTAAGATCAAGAGGATGATGCAAATTTGTTCTTCAAATAATTAACAAAAAGCTATGAAAATTTAAAAATCAAACTTGTCATACTTCTTTTCCCATGCACATAAACACAAATCCCAAAAATATTTAGATCCTTACAGCCTAGTGTATGAAGAGAAACAACCCATTTTGGAAAAGAATTGAATGTAGTTGGTATTGTTTTTCCATTGGAATATTAAAGCGTACATTACCCATACAAATTAAAAATTAAAAGAAAGGCAACATTTTAAATTGTGGAAGAATGAATGGAGGCTGCTCTTCTGTCTGTTGAAACAGATTATTATAATTTGTTTATTGTATCTATGCAAAATCTAGGGGAGGATTGGCTGAAATGGAAGAAGCCATTGAGTTAAGCACCGGGAAGAATGAAAATTTGGTAGATCTTGATGCAGCTTTTGAGCTGGATGGCCGAGAACTTCTGATTGCGGCAGTGTGGGGTTTTCTAATTCTTCTACGTGGGCGGAGGCTACGATGAGAAGAGGAGACACCAGAGTTCAGAGCAGCGGGGCCATGGGGCTTGAGCACAGGGTGGGCAATGGGGTTGATAGGTAGAAAATTAGGAGAGGAACACATAGATATCTCGGGGATCTCGAGTGTATCCAGGGCTGGGGGTGGTGATCTCCATTGAGGCAGCGGGCCTGTCAAGAGCAACATCTCTAACAGTGGCCCGGCCTGCATGACGGCTTGCAACATTTTACCTCTCTCGGGTAAGGCGCCCACAGGTGTCTCTGGGATGTGGTCAGCTATGGCTTTCGGGGTGCAGCCGAGAATGAAAGGAGGAGGTGAGCGGACTGATTTGGGGGTTTGATGATGCGTCATATGGAGACCCAGAGAAGCTTCTGCGTTTCCCTGAATTGTATTTGAGGATTGTGTCAGGCCAGTGGCAGCTTCCGCCATCTGTTGCTGCTGACAGAACTCGTAGTCCGGCGATTTATCTTCGACAAGAGAAGGGAGATAGGGTTCGACCTCCTGCTGCCATTTGCCGAATCCTAGCTGCTGCTCTTGCTGGTCATATAACTGTTGATCTTGTAGCTCAATGAGACTCGAACAGTAGATATTTGAAGACGAAATCGGAGATCTGTGCAGGTCGAAGTCTGCTCCTATACGAAGATGCGCGAAATCGAAGTGATGGTCGGGAGTCGAATTCCAGCGGAATTGGTCAACCAATGGAGGGCAGTTGTTGCCGGGCGAAGGATCGATGAGCGAAGTCGGGTGAGCCGACTGAGAAGAGGAATTGTAATGCATAGTGGACAGGTTTACTTCAAGGTCCACGCCGGCCAGCATGGAGTCAGGCAGCTGGGATCGATCGCGAGACGTGATCTGTCGCTGTGTGTTGGAGTATTCCGCGGCCTCGAGTTTCGCCAGCTGCTGTCGCGCTTCGTCCCGTTCTCTGCGAGTAGCTGTCAAGAGCTCTTGGAAGTGAATCAGCATAGCCTCCTGTAGCTGCCTCTGTGTTTCTGCGTTGGCCCTCGCTCGCTCCATCTCTAGATACGCGGTCAATAAGAGCTGCTTCAGTTCTTCCATGCCCTGTAAACATACAATATAAATCGTTAACAAACACCTTCGATTTACGTGGAGCCATCGGTGTATTCCACCTGACGAAAGAAAAACCAGTTAATCTCTTATGAGAATCGATCCTGGGTCATTGGAAGCCACGAATGACAGGGAAGGAAAATGAAACGAAATGAGGTGTAAAAGCAAAACTAATTTGTGGTGAAAACTAATCATACCACTCCTAGTGTCTACAACGCTGCTGAATCCTTCGGCTCTTGTAAGGTGCGCACAGGATGTTGAATGGTCGATATGGAATTACATGAGATCCATATATATGGTGACTCTGCCATGATCATAGGATGTATTCTGGGTAGAATTCACATTCAGACCCCTTATCTACAGGGGTGGATCACTAGAGTACGTCGACTTTGGCTACGGCTAGGATCCCCAACTATTACCCACATATACATAGATCTGAACACGCGGGCTGATGGTCTGTCCAAATTGGGTCTACAGGATGAATATGGCATCATACAGATCGCTCATTTCAGGAATGGCGATAAAACATGGGAGTCCACCATTCCTATCCCTTAGCATTTCTTCATCTAATTTATTCTGCGGGTTTTATATACTCGTTCTAATTTTTGTTGCTAAACTTTCTGTTACTGGCTGCCTCGTATATATGATTTTTTGTACTGCCCTCAAGCGAGCCTGTTTTCAATTGCTTTTCAAGCGAGCCTGTTTTCAATTGCTTTTCAAGCGAGCCTGTTTGATTTCAGATGCAACTCTCCTATGGATCCGAATGCTCACTCTTTATCTGCCATGATGTTTGTTTCTATGCCCAAGGATGCCTACTGTTCTGTTGGATATACTATTTATCCATTGTCTTCCTTTTCTACTGTATACTGGACTTGCGTGGCTGTTCATGCACACATGCTCGATCACGCTCATTTGCTTTATCATCCGCTTTTTCATCTGCTTTTTTACACCCTAGCGGAGCTGTCACATGGGCTTGGTCCTCATCATTCCTCTTTATATGTCAATGCGCCGGATATGAGTAAATATACTTTCAAGCGAGCCTGTCCTAATATGATCCTTTTTGTCAAGTGGGGATGCCCAGATGAAATATCTTGGATGACAGATTTGTGCTGGTGTGCTGTTTTTCTTTATGGGTTGGTTCCTCAGTCGTCATCTATACTGTGCACCAAATGGAGCAGACATGGGTTTTCACATGGTTTACTCACAAGCGAGCCTGATCAATAGACAGTCTACAGGATGTCATAATTGTACAGCAGGAGAACCGGCTTCTTATACTCTGTTTTCTAGCTGTTTTTTCAATGCACAGTAGTTTTTCATATGATGCAATGGCTAATAGTTTTCTACAGGGCCACATTTGACACATCAACCGAGCCTGTTTTTGTCGGTGATACTATGTTTCTTCTTCAATCCTGTTGAGCCCAGCAAGAATGGCAACATTTTCCCCATTCTAAGAGCTGATCTGTTGATTTTTTCTCTTTCTGGACTTGCAATCTGTTTGGGATGTTTTATGCGCCCATATTTGTATGATCCTTATACTGCTCTCACTTTGACTCCTTCTTTCTTAGAAGTTGTCATTTTGGAATTGTTTCAGATCGGTTTTCCTTATCACCACATGATGGGAATGTTATGTTTTGTTAAATGCACTGTTAATACAAACACCGTTTTTTTCTTTCTGAAAAAAG
>JAXQQM020064678.1:0-59916 GCA_034641835.2 Pinus albicaulis
CGCCAGTGTGTTGGTGACGACGATTTAGGTCATATTCAAGAATAGTTGCAATCCATTTTCTTCTTTTACCATCAGGGTCTTGACTTAGAATGTCCTTGACAACAGTATGTGGAACAAAAGCAATTATGTGAGAGTGTAAAATGTAGACCCGAAAGTCCTTTAAAGCTTTCACTAATGCTAAGGCTTGCTTCTCCATGATGTTATAATTGAGAGGAGCATCTCTTAAGGCCCTACTAAAGAAGGATATTGGTTGTTATTGCCCTAAATCATTCTTCTGAAGCAAAACTGCAGCTATTGTATGTTCATATGCAAAAGAAAAAATGTAAGTCTTTGGTAAAATTAGGACTAATCAGGACTGGTGTTTGGGTAAGAGCTTGTTTGACTAGTTCGAATGATTGTTTAGCTGGTAAATTCCATTTTACAACCACGTTTTTCTTCAGCATGTTTGTAATGTTTTTTAATAGCTCGGCAAGGTTGGGAATAAACCTTCTCAAAAAATTAATCTTTCCAATGAAAGATTGCAATTATTTGAGGCTTCTAGGATGGCTAATTTGCAATATGCCATCTATCCTTGTAGGGTCTATTTTGATTCCCTCTTCTGAAATTATATGACCAAGAAGTTTCCCTTCTTGGAGACCAAAAAGGGTCTTCTTGGGATTCAGTGATAAGCCAGATTTACTACACTTCTCAAAAACCTTTCTTAGGTGAATCAAATGCTCTTCATCAGTTTTTGAGAAAATAGTTATGTCATCAAGGTAAATAATTATAAAATAGCCAATGTCTTCAGAGAAGGCTATGTCCATGGCCCTTTGGAAGGTGGCCCCTGCATTCATTAATCCGAAAGGAATTTTGACATACATAAAGGTGCCCCAAGGTGTGGTAAAAGCAGTTTTGATTTGATCACTTGGGAACACTAACACCTGATTGTAACCCGAGAACCCATCTAATAGGGATATTCTTCTTGATCCAACTACCCTTTGAAGTATATGGTCCATCTTAGGTAAAGGGTAGTTGTCTTTTAAAGAGGCTCTGTTTAAATTTCTGAAGTCAATACAGAGCCTGATTTCCCCAGTTTTCTTTCTAACAGAAACTAAGTTTGATACCCATTCTGAAAATCTAATGGGTACTATGATCCCAACATTATACATTTTCTCAATTTTTGCCTTAACTAAAGGTAGTAAAAGGGGATTTATTCTCCTTAGTTTTTGCTTAAAAGGATTTTGATTTTCCTTCAAGGGGATCTTATGCTGGATGATGCTGGTATCATATGATTTTAAGTCTTTGTATTCCCAAGCAAACACATCTTTGAATTCTTTGAAAAGCTCTATGTATTGCAATTTTATGTGAGCTGGGAGGGTGCTGGATAGCTTGATCATCTTGGGTTCTGCTAGACTGCCTATGTTATGCTCTTCTACATTTGTTTCCACAGGCTCCATTCTTGGTTCTTTGGCTACATTGTTGAGATCAAACAGGTGTTCTAAAGGTGTGAGACCTCTTGGGATTTTATCATTTTTGCATTGTAAGACTTCCAAGTCTTCTTGGTCTTCATTGTTCATTATCTCTGCTTCAAAAGGATTCTCACAATGATTTATATTAGCAGGATATGTTATTTCAGCCTCTGGGATTTGTTCAATATACAAACAGTTTTCTTTATGGCTAGTTTCTGGTGTTGATATGCTGAAATCATTTTCTGATTTCAAGAAATCATCTATGTGTCTGTCAGATTCAAACACTTGCCAGTGATCTTCGTTGTCAGGCACAACAGGTCTGTGTTTCACCTTTATACTGAGTTGTTCATTTATCTCAGGTACTTGGCAATTGCTGGCAGTGAAGGCAAGTTCATTTGCTAGATGATTCAGTGCTCTAGGGATGAAAATGAGTTCATATTTTTCGAAAGTTTTTAATAGGTCAAGGGTAGCATTTCGATATTCCCTAAGCCTTGGATTCTTGGCTAAGTATTCTCCTTTGATTTGTTTGATGATAAGTTCAGAGTCCCCTAAAATAGATATCTTTTGGGCTTCTAATTTTTTAAGTAGTTGTAAGCCTAGGAGAAGTGCTTCATACTCAGCAATATTGTTAGTGCATGGGAAGTCTAACTTGTATGAAAAAATCTGATTTGTGTTTTGAATCCAGACACCTGCCCCTGCACTGGTTTTATTACAGGATCCATCGAAATTTATTGTCCAAAGTATATTTGACTCATTTTCATTTTCTTGGTGCTGTTGATCGTCAATGTTTTGAAGTTGATTCGAGGTAAGATTGGATTGTTCTGGTGAACTGATTGGGTCTATGTTTTCTTTACCTTGTTGAGTAATTTCATCTTCGTTACACAAGATAAAGGAATCTAAACTTGATTGAATAGAATAGATTGGAGTGTTGTTTGGTTTGTCCATGTTACTCACCATGTACTTCATGTGGGATTCTCTGTATAGTCTTCTGTTTTGGTTAAAAACAAGGATGGTGGCATAAGACATATCCATTTGAAGGCTTCCCTGAAGTTTGGCTCCCCATGATCTTGATAAGAGCATGCCATACTTAGGGGGAATGTCAGCTACAACTATATCCATTACTAGATTCTTGGCGGGGATCTGAGCTAGGTTAACACATAAATCTTTGATTAAACCCAAACATTTGACTCTGCTTGAGTCAAAAGAATACAAATCTTTGTATGGTTTAGTAATTTCTAAGCCTAAGCTTTCCATTACTACCTTGGGCATTAGATTGTGTGAAGCTCCAGAATCTAACATGGCATTGTGTAGAATTTTATCATGTATGTTCAAACTAACATAGAAGGGAGGGACTGGTCCTTCTTGATATTTTCCTTCAACTTCTGGGCCAAACAACAGCTCAGGTTTGTCATCTGTCAAGTTTAAGGTGTCAGTATCACTTCCTAAATTCAAAGCTTTCAAAACTTGGTTTTTGTACACTTCTTGGGTTACTAGTTCAGCTAGGGGGATGGTAATTTTTATCTTAGCAATCTCTCCCTCAAGGCTGAAAGGAATAATTGACTTGTTAATATTTACATTTGTTTTTTCAATTGAATTCTTTTCAGCAGCTTTGATATGCTGAACCTTGTTTGGACTAACGATAGGAATAGTTTTATTAGGACCACTAGCTGAAGTGCTAGGGGTACTATGTTCAACATTTGGCTGGGTTGCCTTGTCTTTGTTTAAATCTGGTTTTTTGGCCGAAATGTTGGTCTTTTCTGCTGTCTTTTTGGACTGGTTTTCCATGTTCTTCTTGACAGCAGTGCTAGTACTCTTATCTTTTGAATTCTCTATACTCCCCTTGCTCCTAAGATCATACTGTTTGTGTACCTCCATGATTGCATTTTCAAAACCTAATCTATAGTCATCAGAATCTTCATAGGTGTTTTTATTTTGATCATCCGAGAAGAAACCTTGTTCCTCCTTAGTGAGGAAAAAATCATCCCCACTGTCTGATCCAACCAAGTTTACATGTGATTCTTCCAACCTTTCCAACTCCCTGTCTTCCTCATATTGATCTACATAATTCTGTTGAAAGGGAGGTCTAATTTGTTGGTCACTTTCTTTTTTCTTATCTTGGTTGTTATCTCTTCTATAATTCTGATTTCTATTTCTGTTTTGATTGTTTTGAAGTGTAGTCTAGTTTTGATTTTCTTGTGCTTTCTTAATTATGCTCATCTCTTTCATCATTTCTTCCAACATTCTCTCCATTTTTGAACTTGAAGTGGAAGGAGGGGATTCCTCTCTGAAAGATACTCTCTTTTCAGTTTTCATTCTTGCCCTATTTTCTATTAAGTTGACTTCCACAGAAAGAGCACCCCTTTGCATATCTTCGAGAGTTGAAAAATCTCTTTCTCTTAGCGAATAAGTCATGTCAGAGTCAAAACCTTCAGGAAATTTATTTAAGGTTGAGCCTTGTGGGGGTTTTAGTTCTGGGGAAAGTGCATTATATACACTGTTAAATCTAGTACAATAGGCTTGTACACTTTCCCCAGGGTTCCTACGGAGGTTATTGTAATCAGCAAGGACTTGGAGAGGATTCTTCTTTACTTCCCATTTGTTTAGGAACGTTTGATGGAAGGCTTGGAGATCATTAATACTACGGGGGGCTAAACCTTTAAACCATTTTCTTACTTCTCCCCCTAAGCTTTGAGCAAATAATCTAAGCTTGACAGAATCATCATCGATCTCATTTCTGTCAAAGTAGTCATGCATCTTATCCACATGTTTTGATGCAATTACAACATTGCTAGCATCATATAATGGAATTTTGGATTGATAGTCCTGTGGAAGGTTGACTAACGGTACAGGAAGGACTAAGGGAGCATACCGTGTTTCCATGATATGTGGTGGGGGTGGGTTTACAAGGGGTGGATTGACAAGAGGAGGTGTGGGCTGAAGTGGATTGGTTTGAACAGTGGATGAAGGATGGACAGAAGTGGATGGAACAGCAGTATATTGTTGAGCTGATCTTGGATGAGAGACACCTAAGTTATGAAGAAGTGTAAATAAGGAGGTGTTGTTTCTCTACTACCAAGATGTTCACTCGTCTTGGGAGATGAAAGTGAAGGGTCAGAATCTAGCTGATCTAAATCACCAAATGACCTAGTCCTAAAGGGATTAACTAAGTTAGCTTGTCATTGTTGTAGAGCTGAAATATTTTCAGGGATTGACTTGGCTCTTGGGGGTGATCTGAAGATAGTCGAAGATTCTATCTTAGGAGACTTCCTAAGGATTCTTTCTGGGTTATCAACTATCTTAGGTGGATTAGGGTTAGGATGGGCTCTAGTGTGTATCTTTCTAGGAGCCACTATGCTGCGTTTTTAGACCCAAATAACAAGAAAATTTTAACCAAGTATGACAATATTTGAGAGGTTAACTGATCTGTTTACACAAATTTTAATCCTACAGTCCTCTAACTGAATTTGAATGATATTATAATGATAAGGGTTCTTCCTAGTGGAGTCTTAAGGTCTGTTCAGGATTGTGGAGTTGCCAGGTGGGAAGTTTAGAATGTTTTCTAAGAGGTACACTATCCACCATAGTGTTTGTGAAATATCCTTGTGCAAGGATATTCTGAAACACAACAAAATCTAACCAGAGATTGACTGGGAGGGCATTCACCAGATATTTCACCTCAAAAAGAGGATGAGATCCGGAGGCTACCTGGCCCTTTCCAGACTCTGTCTAAGAGTACAAGGTAAAACACATCAAAAGGTAAGTGATATATAAGAATGAGTGTTTTACTACAAAGTGGAATTTTTTAGCTCCTGAGGAGGTAAAAGGTTTTATGGTCCACTACCATGTTTATTATGAAGCCAAACTTGAAATGTTTTTTGGGTTTTTCTGAGTTATTTTGGTTTTATAGGTTAAGAGAGTGTTCTAAGTCTGATTTTGCACTTAGCTAAGGTGTTCAAACAAACAGAGTTGCTCTTATGGCTTGGTAACTAGTTCCTTCAAGGTTTGATAAGGATTAAAAGGAATCCTAAGGGTTACTTAGTTTGTCACTGATTCAATCAAGTCCTATCATGATTGCCATTATGTTAGGCAGTGCTTGAAGAAAGTTACTTATGTTATACTGGACCTAAAGGTTTTAAGAAAGGTTTTGAAACCTCTAATTCTCAGTAGGGTCCCACCGTGATCGCCATTATGTTGGTCTCCCGTGTTTTGACAGTTTGGCAAATCAAAAGACAAGGAAACATCAGAACCAATCTTTAGAGTTCCAGGATCTAGTCCTCCTGTTCTCAGAGAGGGATCTCTCAAATATTTGTTTGCAAAGGTTTATCTTGTTTGCTTTGGTTATGGATTTTAGACTAGTTATTACGTGCAGATGTTTGTTTGGTTGGGTTGAGTTGATACAGCAGAATATGAAAGGTCTAAGAAAGATAGACAGAAAGAGGAAATATCTGGTTCATTGGGCAATGGAGTCAAAATAAGGTCATGACAAACTCTTCAAGGGATATGGGATATCAAAGGGCAAATCTAACTTGGCCACATGATCCTTTGTTTTGGAATGAGATGGACATTAATGTTTTGGAAAGAGAAGCTTAATTCTCAACAAAGGGAACTTGAAAACATAACTTAACAATAAAGAGATATTTGATAGACAGGGCTAACCATAAATTCTACAAACATTCTTTAAGCAAATAATGACTTCAAGACAACTTTCAAAATGAAATCTAAGATTCGGGGAACACCCTATTTCCTCAAAGATTTTATTCTAAAGGACTTAGAAAACATAAAAGATTTACTGATAATTACAGTCATAGAAGAGGGAACACCTAAAAACATCTATGATCATAATTATAACGACCTTTAAGCCAACTGTTTAAGTGAGGACAAAGGGAAAGATCAAAACAGACCTCTTTGATTCACTGTAAGCAAAGGACTTCAAAGGGAGACTTCAATAACAGTTTTTAAGTGGCAACAGACAAGTAGGGAGAACCATAAATCATGCTGAAACCAACTGTTCAAACTATTAAGGAAATAAACAAGCATAAAGACTAAAGAGAAAGTTTAAAGCCTCTAAAATACTTCAGTAGAAGAAAACATGAAACAGTGAAGGATGAACAGGTCTAAGGTGCTTCCAAGAGTCATTTCTTAGCCTAAAAATTTCAACCTACTGTAGTAAGAAGTTATGGAACATAATGAAATGAGAAAACATTAAACAATTCGTATTACTCACCAACAATGAAACTCACAGAATCCAATGAGAGAAAGCCTTCTCACGGTCAAAGATGTGATAAACATCATCAAGACATTCAAAATCAATTTTTTCAACTTCAATGTACTATGTATTTATTTCAGAGAGTTTCAAAGTTAAACTTGAGATCAACAACAACCAAACTCACCACCTTCATTGGAGAGACATAGGATGATGAGGGACAAGAGATCTGATAAAAGATCTTAATTACAATTAATACAGAATTAAATGGCTCATTGGCCTTTGAGGGGTTCAATGAGGAGATTTACATACATATCCTCTGTATTAAATGATTTTCATAATGATTTCAAGCTTGGTAGGAGTTTTGTTGACCTTTGAGGCATTGTGTGGTGTCGAAGTAACTCTGCAGATATTCTTTGCATTGAAGTTCTTGGCAGAAGTAACTTGTTCGGCTATGTCGAGGAAAAAATCTGATCCTGATCAGTAAATTCAGCTCCTAATTGAATACTTTGAGGCACAGGTGGCGCTTTAGTTGCTGGGAGGAATCAATTCACCTCCATTTGTGGCGGTGGAGGGTTTCATTGTTGGCAATATGATGCATTTGTGTATTTTCCTCAAGGTAACCCACTACGAAGTTGTCCCTGATGGAATATGTCTTGATGAACTTGTTAAATGATGTAAATCTGATGTATATACAATGAGTACAGAAGGTAATGATGGAAGGAATGTCAGTATGTGCTAGAACATGATGAAAAGAGTATGTCTCAAGGCATACATGGATTTGTCTAGACAAAGTAGCATATGCACGCGGGAAATAACGTGCCAAGTCGCGTATGGGAAAAAGCGCTCTAAATTTGTAAAACCAGGGGTAACTACCATGGTATTGACCCATTGTATTGAATGATGGTTCACCTATGTGATCCCGTCCAGGAATACCATTGGAAGTTATGTGGTTTTGACTCATGGTATTGATGAAGGGTAACCCTATATAAGGAGAAGAAAATCATTGTGCAAAAGGTGTGGATGAGTCTGGGCTTTGATGAATACTTCACTCTGAAGTATATCTGTATGGGTGAACTCTGTTCCTAATTGATAGATCTGAATCTATGATGCTCCTATGAACATGATGAAGGCTCAAGATCTCTAGATCTAGAAATGGTGAATGTCAAGGATGAACTGAAAAGAAGTGAAGAAGACTTGGCGCAATCCTGTTGAAGAGATTGAAGAAATCTGGGTAAGTTTATAGATCTGGTCTGTACTGCAAAGTTTATCTTTTATAGATCTATACGCAGGTTCGTCTCATGAAAAGCGCGTGTATACGCGGGTCTGTGGAAAGAAAAGCGCGTATGCGCAGTTAGGATTTTCTTTGGAAAATGTACTGAAGTATACGCGGGTTCGTCTTCTGGAAAACGTGTATATACGCGGGTCTAATTAAATAAAAGCGCGTATGATTTCTAATCTAATGGTAGCTGAAGGTTGAATGTGTTTCTACATATCTATTCTAAAGTCTGGGTTATATCTGATATTCTGGTTACAGTGGTTTCACTATTCTATTTGATGCTTTGGGCAAAGGTTGTTTATTGACAAGTAAAGGGTTGTGTTGGAGCTGTTTGATCCAGTTTGAAAATTGATGAAACATGGTATGCAGTGGATCTGAGGGTTGAAGCCTTCAGTATTAAAGTGGAAGCTCGCCGTGAGAAGTTATCGGGGGTAGTAGCTCCTCTCGTGAGAGGCCGGTAAACAAGAGCAGGGGGTAGTAGCTCCCTTCCAGGAGAGAGCATTGGAGGTGTAGTGCGGTGGGTTGCAGAGGCTTCCCTTCCAGGAGAGGCTGGTAAATGAGAGCAGGGGGTTGTAGCTCCCTTCCAGGATAGGCTGGTAAACGAGAGAAGGTTGTATCCTTCTGCAGGTGGGTGCCTGCGTGCTGGTTTGAGTCTGCACCAGTACATGATTGTAAGAAGTTTTCTTAATAATAAATTTTGAAGGTTGAAACGACGGCAGCGGTGGTTTTCTCCCGAATTGGGTTTCCACCTAAAAATCCTGGTGTTCATGTGTGTTGCATATGTGTGATGATTATTCTGTTCTGTCTACACCTTTTTACTATTTCTAAAATATCTGATGAATGAATAATGCAATGATCTGAGTTAAGATTCAAAACACATAATTAGATCTTTGGACATACGCGAGTTCTATAAAGGATATCCACATATATACGCTAGTTTCCTTCAATAAAGTAGCGTATGGGTTTTTAGAAAGGAAAAAGAAAAAGTTTGATTGTCTGCACAATATACTGATTCACCGCCCCCCCCCCCCCTCTCAATATATTTCCCAACAACTGGTATCAGAGCAGGTCCTTCTAAAAAAGCTTAGCCGCTAGAAGGAAGATCAAGCAAGATGAGCAATCATGAGGGAACAACATCTATCAAGCCCCTGCTCTTCAACGGAAGCAATTTAATCTTCTGGAAAGTGAGGATGAGATCCTATCTTCAGTCTATGGGAGCTGATGTATGGGCCATTGTTGAACAAGGATATCAATATCCAGCCGCTACACCAACAGATCCAACTGAAAGGAAGAATTATGAATCAAACGCAAAAGTGGTCAATGCTATAACAGGAAGTCTAACTGAATCAGAATTTGTCAAAGTCATGCAGCTGAATACAACAAAGGAAATATGGGACAAAATCATTCTAAGTTATGAAGGTGACGCAAAGGTAAAAAGTGCAAAACTCCAAACTCTCAGAATTGAATATGAAAATTTAAAGATGCATGGTGATGAGAGTATTGCCAGTTTCTTTTTACGTATTGATGATGTTGTAAATCATATGAGAAATCTGGGTGAAACAATATCCGACACTACTTTGGTTGAGAAAATTTTACGATCACTAACGGAAAAATTTGAATCAAAAGTTTCTGCCCTTGAAGAAAAACAGGATATTCAAAATCTTCCGTGGTGCAACGATGCGGTGATTACCCGCATGACCTGCATCCACACACCTATGCATATAAACATGCTTTTTAAAAATCCCGCTCCACTCTATCTAACTCCATTAAAATTCCCATCTGGCCAACTCATAATAATATAAAAACTAACATACCTTGTGATCTCTGCAAATTTACAATTTGATTCCACCTTATTCAGATCTAACAGTCACTGTCACACATCGACCATTACAATCACCTTCAGTGGTCGCTCTCTGACTCTGCACAGAAACAGAGTTCTGCAATTTCATCAATTTAATTGGAATGGTCTTCGTACAATGTAAGACCCTGACAAAGAAGCTCCTCATCCAAAGTTGTATTCACAAGATGCATCACCCGCTGCTTGTAAGAACGACATTGTTCTACAAGATCTATTATCACTTCCTGCTTTATGCCCTCCTTACTGTGAGGATCCAAAGCATTTAGCATCTGCATTAACACATCAATAATATCACGAGAATTCTGAATTTCCGTCAAGCTAAGACCAGGAAGATCAGATACCAGGGATTCCTCAACTGCTTTCTGGCATTTCACAAATCGATTCCTTCAAAATGATGACGGTCAAACTGCCATACCCAGAATCTCTATTGAGATATGCATATAAAAATGTCATTCCAAATTCATTCCAAGTGATCCCATTTACTGGGCAATTTCAACAGAGATACATGCGGAAGCTTCAAAATATAAATTAAAATCCAAACACCCCAATTCAATTAATCCAGAACTTATGAGATATTCGGACCACAATTTAAATCTGTTCTCAGCAGAAAAAACGTTGTCCCTTCTCCAGCAATAGCTCTGTTTTGATATATGAATTTGCATCCTTCGAATTAGAACATACTTGTGTCATCTTGCCTGCGTGAGACCTACATTCCAGATCCAAGTTTTGTGCTTACTCAATGCCACCATCAATCAATCGATTTCTAATAAGGAACCCAACAATTAAAATCATGTTAATTGAATTCCACATAAACAAAAAAAACAACACTCTATGCCTTCTCTCTGTCCATAGACGCAATTGGCATCAATTCAGTTCTCTCATGGATTAAACACTGCATTATCACATTACGGCTTGTCAGCTTGTTTGATTGAACGCCTCATTCAATGGCACATCCAGCTACGCCAGCGCTGCTCCATTACTCTGTTCTACGTGCCAGAATTTAACTTATCAACCAGAAGTAAAACACATTCCACATCAAATTTTCCATCATTCGATTTTCAAATCTACATTCAGCTAATCATTATGATATCGATTTACCCACAGATCGATGTAAACCCAATAAATTGAATTCAACAGAGCACATTCCTTATTGCTGATCGAACTTCATTAATTGGAATCTTTGCAGCAGTCAAATACAACGATTCTGACATAGATTTAGGAAATCCAAAAGAGCAAAACATTATATACTAATTCAACCAAAATTGCAGACTCAGTGCATTTGAGTATAACCACTTATAATATTTATACCCATTTCAGCGCCTTCAATCATCGGTTTATTGAGATCGATCCCACAATCCTTCACAAAATTCGACTCATTTAATCTCATACAATTCAGAAACAACAGTCTCATAATTACACAGTGGAAATTAGCACAAAATCAATTCTTCATTAATTAGGCAAACTACTTACAAACTTCCTCTCGCCTTGGCTAGATCTTCATTTGATGGCCCTTCAACTTCTAAAAACTGACTTCACACACTCTTACTACCTCTATCCTCACTCTCTCCAATTATATAAGGAAAACACAATTGATACAAATACATGGTTTCATGAATCAATTCTGATTCTGAACCAGAAATCTCTCAACCTCTCCTAAAAAATCTCTTCAATCCCACTCTTTTCTAAACTAACACTAAATAAAGCTTTTAAAATCTCTCATACTCTATTCTAGCCAAATAAATCCAACTATTTGGCATGATCTCCATACAAGGAGGATCACTCAGCCACCTATACCCTTTCCTGAATAAATAAACACTCTCACATATTTAAACAAATAATTTAATTTAATTATTTTCTTTCAGCCCCTTGCTAGTCACAACATGTGACCATACTATCACATTGCTGACTAGCCTGAATGCTCCTGCATCAGACTCTCAAAGTTGAAAGTTTCCATGACCTCTTGGTCATGTGTTTCTTCTGCTATCCATCCAGTATCCCAAACTTTACTTTGTAACTGATCATCATTTTCATTATGCTGCTGACTTAATTCTTCTGCCACTGTCACTTCTGTTCCTCCAGATTTCCAAATCTTAATTTGCTGTTGTCCTCTGTTCTTGCTGATACAAATTCCTGTGGTCAATTTCTCCTTCTTGCTGTCCCTGTTCTCATCTAATTTCATCTTCCACAATTTCTCAATTTCCTTCTTACCATTTGTCTTTAACTGAACTCCACTGACATTTGTTTGCTGTACATTCTCCTTTTCCATATAAATTATAAAATTTTTGTCCAAATATTCCTTACCTTTTCCATTTACAAGTTGTTGTTTGTACTCTACAGCCTCTCTTTCATTATCATCAAAGATAATTCTTCCCTCTATGTTCCCAGATTTGTCTAATAACTTTTTTAGCAAAATGTCAATTTCTTCATATTCAATAAACATGTCATTTGCATATGACTCCTCCTTCCTTTGTTTATCTTTAGCTCCTTTAATCATGACAATTTCCCTGTCAATACCATCATTCTCAAAATCATTAAATACATGTTCAAAATATCTTTCTGTTTCAGCCATTTCTTCCAGTAATCTCACTTCTTCATCAACATGCATAAGCACATTGTCCAATCGCTGTTCCTCACCTGTCAAACCTGAAAACATACACAACATGTCAGTTTCAAAAATGCAAGGCTCTTCATTCGAAGCCTCAATGATCAGCTCCTCATGCTCCTCTGAACTATTTTGATAGTTCACTAAGTTATTGAGAAATTCTTCCTCAACATCTCTGATTTCTTCCTCATCAAAGAAAACTTCTGGGACTGCAATTTCTTGACTATACTTGGCAACTTCATCATAAGTTTGTAGAATACCTTCCTGTTCTACACAACTTCTTCCAATACTCAGTTTGTCCAAATAAGACAATAATGCCTCTTCCTCTTCTCTGATAAGACTTTGATCTTTCAAAGATTTCTTTGGCTTACCTTCTTCAACTAAGTTCTCGGTGTCAGTTTTCCTTCTCTTCACTTCATAAATCTGCAATACATTTGTTTCCTTTCCTGTTTCCATCTCCCATTGGTCTCCTATCCATGCTAAAATTCCTTCAAATATAATCCAATAAGTTTCCACTAAAAGAAGACATAACCATTTAGCCATACCTTTTAATTTTCTCCACCAATTAAAGTCTTGAAAGTCCTTATGCATCTCCTTTCTTGCTTGTCTTGCCTTTGCTCCTTTCACTTTTTCATACACAGGTTCAAATCCTTTAGGCTGCATACCTGCAAATTTACATTCACAAAAATAATTAATCCCAAAAATATGAGATCCTCTTGTCTGTGCAGATGATGTCAACACATTCCTCTCATTCTGATCTGCATAGATCAGTTCTTCTCTACTGTCATCACTGTCTTCGTCCCCAAGGAGAGGTCCTTTCTCTGGTTCACAGATGTATTCTATTTCTTCATTCTCAGTTGTTCGAAGTAATAATTTCTCAGCAAACAATTCTCTGACAGGCCATTTAACTCTTCTTCCCACATAAAATCCTTGTTTCCATTTTTCTCTAATTTCTTTCAATAGCAGCTTCTCCAAATGACTGAGTTCTTCCTTCATCTCAGCCAACTCTATGTCCCTTTATTCTTTACTCATTCCTTTGAGTCCAACTGCTTCAGCACTCTTTTCCCTATGTCTGTGACTTTTTTTTATACCCCTGTCATGACCATCAATAGTCAATTCCTTTCCTTCCTCTGGTGAAATTTCCTTGTTCATTAGTGAGCTGCAACTAACTTTTTCCATTTCGCCTGTAACAAGTCTCCTTCATGCCTCACCAAACTTTCCTGAGTTTAGTCTTTTGGCACCTATTGGTTCTTTCCTCGAACCTTTCACTGACTGACAATTCTACCCAGCACTCCTCTTGCTGGAATTGTTATCTCCTATCCACAATCACAATTGTGGAGCTGCCTCATCACTTCTACCCAACCTCAGTTGGAAGTTGTTCTCATCTCCTCTTGAATACTTCTTGCTGTAGTCTCCGCATCTTCAATTGCTCACTACCTTCTTCATTCAGTAAATTTGTTTACCGTTCTGCATACTTTTACGCATCCCCTGGGAAATTTTTCTCAATCATCTTTTTCACATAGCTTACAAGCAGATGTCAGTAATAACCTATTCTCCCTTCAAAGAACGACCGGCTTCCACTAACTCCGCACAATCGATCTTCAAGACACATCAAAGTTCTTTCTCAAACTCCGCAATATTTCTACAAAAAAAAGTCTTTAAACTACTTCTCCCCATTCCATCAATCAAAGGACTCACCTAGCCATTATTTCATTTAGACTTTCAAATACACCTCTGCAAAATTATCATCTTAAAAATTCTTACCAAACCTTCCCGGGCATTCTCTGCTTCTCCATTCTGATCCTTATCTTCATCAAACGCACTTCCTGGCAATTATACATCTGCTAAATTTAAAACTCAGTTTTCCAAAACAACCCTTTCAGAGCGTTAAGCTAGCTCTGATACCAAAATGATAGCAGGGATTACCTACATGACCCAGAATCTGCTCACACCTATGCATATAAACATGCTTTTTAAAAATCCCGCTCCACTCTATCTAACTCCATTAAAATTCCCATCTGGCCAACTCATAATAATATAAAAACTAACATACCTTGTGATCTCTGCAAATTTACAATTTGATTCCACCTTATTCAGATCTAACAGTCACTGTCACACATCGACCATTACAATCACCTTCAGTGGTCGCTCTCTGACTCTGCACAGAAACAGAGTTCTGCAATTTCATCAATTTAATTGGAATGGTCTTCGTACAATGTAAGACCCTGACAAAGAAGCTCCTCATCCAAAGTTGTATTCACAAGATGCATCACCCGCTGCTTGTAAGAACGACATTGTTCTACAAGATCTATTATCACTTCCTGCTTTATGCCCTCCTTACTGTGAGGATCCAAAGCATTTAGCATCTGCATTAACACATCAATAATATCACGAGAATTCTGAATTTCCGTCAAGCTAAGACCAGGAAGATCAGATACCAGGGATGCCTCAACTGCTTTCTGGCATTTCACAAATCGATTCCTTCAAAATGATGACGGTCAAACTGCCATACCCAGAATCTCTATTGAGATATGCATATAAAAATGTCATTCCAAATTCATTCCAAGTGATCCCATTTACTGGGCAATTTCAACAGAGATACATGCGGAAGCTTCAAAATATAAATTAAAATCCAAACACCCCAATTCAATTAATCCAGAACTTATGAGATATTCGGACCACAATTTAAATCTGTTCTCAGCAGAAAAAACGTTGTCCCTTCTCCAGCAATAGCTCTGTTTTGATATATGAATTTGCATCCTTCGAATTAGAACATACTTGTGTCATCTTGCCTGCGTGAGACCTACATTCCAGATCCAAGTTTTGTGCTTACTCAATGCCACCATCAATCAATCGATTTCTAATAAGGAACCCAACAATTAAAATCATGTTAATTGAATTCCACATAAACAAAAAAAACAACACTCTATGCCTTCTCTCTGTCCATAGACGCAATTGGCATCAATTCAGTTCTCTCATGGATTAAACACTGCATTATCACATTACGGCTTGTCAGCTTGTTTGATTGAACGCCTCATTCAATGGCACATCCAGCTACGCCAGCGCTGCTCCATTACTCTGTTCTACGTGCCAGAATTTAACTTATCAACCAGAAGTAAAACACATTCCACATCAAATTTTCCATCATTCGATTTTCAAATCTACATTCAGCTAATCATTATGATATCGATTTACCCACAGATCGATGTAAACCCAATAAATTGAATTCAACAGAGCACATTCCTTATTGCTGATCGAACTTCATTAATTGGAATCTTTGCAGCAGTCAAATACAACGATTCTGACATAGATTTAGGAAATCCAAAAGAGCAAAACATTATATACTAATTCAACCAAAATTGCAGACTCAGTGCATTTGAGTATAACCACTTATAATATTTATACCCATTTCAGCGCCTTCAATCATCGGTTTATTGAGATCGATCCCACAATCCTTCACAAAATTCGACTCATTTAATCTCATACAATTCAGAAACAACAGTCTCATAATTACACAGTGGAAATTAGCACAAAATCAATTCTTCATTAATTAGGCAAACTACTTACAAACTTCCTCTCGCCTTGGCTAGATCTTCATTTGATGGCCCTTCAACTTCTAAAAACTGACTTCACACACTCTTACTACCTCTATCCTCACTCTCTCCAATTATATAAGGAAAACACAATTGATACAAATACATGGTTTCATGAATCAATTCTGATTCTGAACCAGAAATCTCTCAACCTCTCCTAAAAAATCTCTTCAATCCCACTCTTTTCTAAACTAACACTAAATAAAGCTTTTAAAATCTCTCATACTCTATTCTAGCCAAATAAATCCAACTATTTGGCCTAATCTCCATACAAGGAGGATCACTCAGCCACCTATACCCTTTCCTCAATAAATAAACACTCTCACATATTTAAACAAATAATTTAATTAAATTATTTTCTTTCAGCCCCTTGCTAGTCACAACATGTGACCATACTATCACATTCTTTGACTAACTTGGGAATGCTCTTTCCATGGTGCAACTTCATGGCAAGCATCGATCGCATATGAAATGAGATAGAGGAGGACCATCCGAAGTTAAAGAAGTTGTTTTTAAAGCTTCTACAAAAGGGAAAGAAGTTAAAAAACCTAAGGATCAGGATATATCTCGAAGAAGATGAGGCAAACTTTGTGAGAAGACTCCAACTAGAACCGGAAGATTCAAAGGTAAGCTTCCTTTCAAATGTTTCAATTGTGGAATAGTTGGTCATTGGTGCCGCAAATGTCCTTATAAAGAAACATCTCAAAATAAAGAAGTAGCAAGAAGGAATAAGAACCGATCTAGCTCTAAGAAAGATACTATACAAATGAAGATGCGTGATGGGTTATCCGATAGTGAGGAAGAATGTGAACAAGATCTTAGACTTCTCATGGCATTTGAAAATAATTCTAGAGACGATAAGGATGCTTTAGATGCGTTCTAGATGACAATGATTTTCTCGATCAAAACAATCAACTCAAAATATGCTTGGAAGAAAGTAAAATAATCATAGAGACTCGAAAGTGCGTAATGAAGAAGCAAAGAAACATAATGAAAATTAGAATGTGAAGTAGTAAGTCTAAGAAAAGAACTTGAGAAAGTAAAGACTCGAATCTTAGATTTGCTAAAGGATCCAAACCTTAGATGAGATTATCAAGGTTCAACGTTCTCCTCTTATTAAGACAAAGTCTTGGATATACCGGAGAATCTTCTCAAAGCTTCCGCACCAAGTTATCTAAAAAGTGTACTAGTTAAATCGTTTACTTCATTCAGCCACTCGCAAGGGAATAAAGAATCTTACAAGTAAAGCATGATCATCACAATACAAGGGATATCTCAAAGAAGCAACAATCAACAAAATTCACAATAGAAGATTTCATGATCGCGTAAATTTCTACTTCAATGGATGCTGTTTCTCTCATGTCACAATTTTGGTCATAAAGCTTACCTATGAATGTGTTGTATATAAAACCATCATGACAAGAGAAGCAATAAAGAAAAGGATGGATATTAAACCAAAGAAGAACACCTATAACAACTTTTCCTCTTCAAAATGAAGTTGAATGTGCTGCTGTACAACTTTGGCCATGAAGAATCTGGAATGCGTGGAGCAAAAGTCCAAATTTCAAAACAGCATTCTCCTTCAAATTCCAAATTATGGAAAAAGAAGGAATTACAGGTTGAAAATTGTGGGATAGCGTTATTTGCATATAGAAGAAATCAATGATACATTGATAGTGGGTGCTTAAGACACAAGGACAAAGACAAAGAAAACTTCTTGCATATAATGCTCTAGAAAAGGAAAAGAAAGTTACATTTGGAAATGATATACTCTTTGCCGTAATTAAAGGAAAAGGGTCCGTGTTTCTAAAAGAAAAGGTGAAGGCTAATGATGTCATGTATGTGGATGGATTAAGGTGCAGCATCCGTTAAGTGTAAGTCAGCACGTGACTGGCGAATAGAAGTTGTCTTTACTTCAAAATAATGTGTGGTTCGTGATTCGATACAAGTAAAACTATTATAAAAGGGAAAGAACTCCAAGAAACCTGTATGTATTGAAGAACCGCAAAGACCAATGTTACTTTGAACAAATATTCAGAAAATTGGCTATGGCATAGAAGGTCAGTATCCGAGCTTCTTTCAAATCAACAAAGCAGATTAAGTCACTGTCTTCCCAATATTACTCTTACCGTAGAGTATCATATGCAAATCTTCAAGCACCCTAAGAAGTTGCATCAGAAAGTACACTTAATGCCAAAGAAGGATCATCAAGTAAGCCTCTTGAACTCATTCATACCGACATATGTGGACCTATGAGGAAAAAGTCACCACGTGGGGAAGAATACTATATCTTATTTATCGATGATTACTCGAATGTGTTGGATCGGGTTGATTAAACACAAAGATGAAGCGTTTGAAAAATTTTAGATCTTCAAAGCATTGGTAGAAAATGAATTAGATCTAAAAATCAAGTGTCTTAGATCTGATCGAGGAGGATAATATATGATCAAATGAATTCTTTAATTTTGTGAACAACATGGCATAAAAAGACAAGCTTCTCCGTAGCAAACACTCCACAACAAAATGGCGAGAGTGTGAAAGAAATCGCAAATAGAAACAATTCAAAAATGGCTAGAGCTATGCTTGATGATTTCCAACCTCGACATGTTTTGGGGAGAAGCAAGACATACAACGGAAAACATTCTCAATAAGGCACATATTCGGGTAAATAGTGACAAAACTCCCGTATGAACTCTCGTATAATTTTGTAAAGCATTTAGAATTTTAAGTAAATGCTTTATCAAAAATAATGATGAAAGCTTGGCAAGTTTGAGCCTGCATCGATGAAGGATACTTCTGGTTACTCATCTACAAGAAGAGCATACAAATGTTACAATAAAAAAAGGCTTTGAAAGATTGTTGAATGTATTGATGTTGTTATTGATGAGTCTCCCGTAGCTCCTAAAGAAGAAAAACAAGCAACAGAAGAAGATGATGGTGATTTTTGTCCTTATACATCCAATGGAAATAACATGTGATAAAGTGGATCCAATGAAGAACCCGAAGATGATTTATCCGAAAAGGCTCCATCCGCATATGTTCAAAAGAATCATCCTCACCGAATCTCTAAATTTTGGGAGACAAGAAATCGTGTACAAAAAAGGAGGACTCTTGTGGGAGCTTCTAGCTATCCGCGTTTCTATCCGCACTGAACCACAATGTCAATCAAGCTTCGCAAAGATGAATGTTTGATTCAAGCCATGAATGAAGAGTTTGATAGATCAAATTGAAAAGAATCCCCATATACTAGAATTGGTGCCAAGACCACACGATAAAATGTCATTGGAACTAAATGGATATTCACAGGCCTGCTAATGAGAATGGGGATGTTATAAGAAACAAAGCTAGACCTGGTTTGGTAAGGGTATAATTAACAAGAAGGTATATTTGGAAGAAATCCTTGTTTCTCGTAGTTAGACTTGAATCCAAAAGAATGTTTCTTGCTTTTTCAAGTTTTCAACAAATCAAAGTTTATCAAATGGATGTTAAATTCCGCCTTTCTCAATGGTGATCTAGAAGAAGAAGTTTAGTATATAACAACCTAAGGATTCATTTTGGAAATGATGAAAATCTTGTTTGTAGACTTAAAAGGCTCTATATGGTCTCAAACAAGCTCCAAGGGCATGGTATTATCACCTTGACAACATCTTCATCAACAAGGATTTTCAAAAGGGGTCCGTTGGATAAGAACTTATACAATAAAGGTTGAAAATGATAAACTATTGATTCGTGTTGTCTATGTTGATGACATCATTTTTGGGAGTAATGAAGAATTCATGATAAGAAATTTGCTTCGTCATGTTAATTTTAATTTGAATGTCCTTTACTGAGAACCAACATTCTTCGTTGCAAGTGGACCCAACCGCGTATGGAATATTCTTATCACAAGAAAAATATCTAAGAAAATTTTAAAGTATGGCATGGAAGAATGCAAACTATAAAGTACACCAATGATAACCAGATGTAACCCGCTTCTCATGTTGATTCTCCCGCGTGAATCAACCAGAATACAAACATCAATGATAGTAGCCTACTTTATCTCATCGACTAGACCGCACATTATGCATGTAGTTGGGATTTTTGACCATTCCAATCTAATCCAAAAGAGTCTCACCGTGGCCGTCAAAAGAATATTCAAATATCTACAAGGAACTCAAGACTTGACTATGGTATCCAAAGGATGTTGATCTTACTCTTCATGCTTACACGATGCGCATTGGCCGGAAATGTTGATGATCGGAAAAGCACTAGTAGTGCATTCTATATGGGGCCCCGGTTGGTATCTTGGTTCATTAAGAAGCAAAATTTATTTCCTTATCTGATGCCAGGTTAATATGTGGTTGCCGCGTCTTGTTGCACTCAACTCCTTTGGATGATGCAAACCTTGCAAGATTTTCAAATCAAATGTACACCTCCTATCTCCATTATGTGTGATAATACAAGTGCCATCAAGATCTCAAAGAATCATGTTATGCATTCAAAGACCAAGAATATTCCCATCAAGTATCACTTCTTACGTGAACAAGTGCTTGAACAAAAGGTGAAGTTGGAGTATGTTCCCTCCAAAGAACAAGTTGCCGATATATTTACCAAACCTCTGCCCAGTGGAAGCGTTTGAATATCTCGTATTAAGCCGGGAGTAGTCTCGACGGGAAGAAAATCAGAATCGTTTAAATTTAGAAGATAAAATTGAATACGCTGTTTCCCGAGAAGACAGCCGCGCAGGATGCCGAGTTTATCCACAAAAGCCGTGTATGGCCGGGCTGTCGACAATTTTTGGTTGGGGTCAACATTTTATAGCAATATCCGCAATTAATCGTTTGATATCTCTCATGTTGTATGGTATCTCCTGTGAAGTTTTATCTCTTATATTTCGTCTCATTCTTTGATATTGGGTAAATATGCCTTGATGATCTTCTCGTTGAAAATGTTTAGATGCACAAGCTAAGGGGGAGATGAAGGAGTAAACTAACAGGCTGTGTTCGTAGGGAGTAATAGCCTTGCTGGGTATTATGCATTGTTGGCTTATGATTCTGAAATATGATCTCTTTGGAGGTCTTTCGATAGTGGTCATAAAAGGTCATATTTGTAATTTGATGAAAAGGGTCATGTTGAGACCTACGATGACAAATTGTAATATTCAAATATGTATGACTTGTTCAAATTTGTAAACCCTTTTTCGTTGGGTATTTGAGTCTCTTATGTAAATCCATTTGGTTGGATCTTTGATGTATGTATGAGTCCTTGGTGATAGGAAGGTCATAGAGTCATGTACTTCATTGAAAAATATGTTTGAACTTTCAGCATGAACTCAGGGGGAGCATGGTAACTTCAGTACATATCAGATCTACAGAGCGCTTCCTTCTACATGAGGAGAAAATCCTTGTGTTGGTTTTGATCCACCCTTTGCCCTTGATGTCAAAGGGGGAGAGTGACATGGTGTCATTGTATTCTTAATTTATCTATCTGTTGTGGTGATCAAACACCATCGTGGTTGCCATCAAGTCCAAAGGGGGAGATTGTTGGCAATATGATGCTGAGTATTGTCCTTGATGGCAACCCACTTGATGAAGATGATGGCAACCTACTTGATGAAGTTGTCCCTGATGGAATATGTATTGATGAACTTGTTAAATGATGTAAATCTGATGTATATACAATGAGAATAGAAGGTAATGATGGAAGGAATGTCAGTATGTGCCAGAACATGATGAAAAGAGTATGTCTCAAGGCATACGCGGATTTGTCTAGACAAAGTAGCGTATGCGCGCGGGAAATAACGTGCCAAGTCGCGTATGGGAAAAAGCGCTCTAAATATGTAAAACCAGGGGTAACCACCATGGTATTGACCCATTGTATTGAGTAATGATTCATCTATGTGACCCCGTCCAGGAATACCATCAAAAGTAATGTGGTTTTGGCTCATGGTATTGATAAAGGGTAAACCTATATAAGGAGAAGAAATTCATTATGCAAAGGTGTGCATGAGTCCAAGCCGATGAATACTTCACCTCGGGCGATATCTCGTATGGGTGAACTGCCTTGGACTGATAGATCCAATCTGCGATGCTCCCATGAACATGATGAAGGCTCAAGATCTCGAGATTCAGAAATGGTGAAATGCCAAGTGATGATCCTAAAAGAAGTGAAGAAGACCCCGCGAACTCGTCGAAGAGATTGGCAACTGGGGGAAGTTTACAGATCCGTCCTAGACTCATGTGTTGATCTTTTATAGATCTACGAGGTTCGTTTCTTCATGGTGCGCGTGTATACGCCGCATGTGGAAGAAGCGCGCATGCACAGTTTAGGCTTTGGAAAATGTGATCAAGCACACGTGTTCGTCTTCCTAAGGCGATATATACGCGGTCCCATTGGGTCAGGCGTGCGATGATTTCGATCTATCGAAGGTCGAAGGCTGAATGTGTTTCGTATATCTATTCCGAAGCTCTAAGCAGATTCATATTCTAGTTACAGTGGTTTCACTGTTCTGTTCGATGCTTTGGGCAAAGGTTGTTTATTGACAAGTAAAGGGTTGTGTTGGAGCTGTTTGATCCAGTTTGAAAATTGATGAAACGTGGTCTGCAGTGGATCTGAGGGTTGAAGCCTTCAGTATGAAAGTGGAAGCTTTCTGCTAGTAGAAGATGGTACTCATATCAGAGGGTAGTAGCTCCCTTCCAGGAGAGGCTAGTAAACGAGTGTAGGGGGTTGTAGCTCCCTTCCAGGAGAGGCTGGTAAATGAGAGAAGGTTGTAGCCTTCTGCAGGTGGGTGCCTGCGTGCTGGTTTGAGTCTGCACCAGTACATGATTGTAAGAAGTTTTCTTAATAATAAATTTTGAAGGCTGAAACAACGACAGCGGTGGTTTTCTCCCAAATTGGGTTTCCACCTAAAAATCCTGGTGTTCATGTGTGTTGCATATGTGTGATGATTATTCTATTCTGCCTACACCTGTTTATTGTTTCTGAAATATCTGATGAATGAATAATGCAATGATCTAAGTTAAGATTCAAAACACATAATTAGATCTCTGGACATACACGAGTCCTGTAAAGGATATCCGTGTATATACGCTAGTTTCCTTCAGTAAAGTAGCGTATGGGTTTTTAGAAAGGAAAAGTAAAACTGATTTGCCTCGCACAATATAATGATTCACCCCCTCTCAAGATATCTCCCAACACCTATTGGTGAAACCCTTTGGATTGGTTTTAATTCGCTTTGAAACCTGGGGGATTAGGTTTAAAATGATCATTTGCTCCATAACCTCACAAATGTAGTCCATTAGTCTTCTACTCCGATAATTTCATGGTCTTTGCGTTGATACTCTTTTTCGCGCTTTAATCCATGTTTTCTCATTGTCGCGTGTGGTCGCATAGAATCAGAATACGCATCAATGTCTATGAAACATTGATAATATGAAATTCTTAAACCAAAGGATAAATTTCTATAAACCTGAAGAAAGAGTCACCCGTCCTCTAATTTCCTCTCATTCATAATTCAAAACCTTCGAAACCTCGAAATAGAAACAAAACATTATAAAATCCTGCTTTTATTGGTTTTACAGCATTGGAAGGCATGGAGGAAGCGTGGTCGTTGGATGGCATCATCCAATGGTCCAGATTTATCGGGAGTGATCATGGCATGGACGGAGGAGAGAATGCTTGAGTCGTCGTCTCCACAGATCGATGGTCGAGATTTGAGTTAGATGGAAAGTCAACGGCGGTGGGAATTTGCTGGGACGGCAAATAGAATTTTTTTAATGAACAGGACCGTCGATCTAAAAATCGATTACCTGTGGAGATTGTTTTTGTTGTCACAAGAAGGCTCACACACGGCACGTCGTTAACTCATCGTATACTAGTGCCTCTGGTAAGAGCGATGTCGTTGGATGAGGGGCTCAGACGGATTGGCTGAGATTTATTTCGCTAGGTTGTCTAAATCAAGTTCTAACAAGCAAGATGAACATGGTTATGTATGCTTAAAACGTACAAGGACACGTATCGACTGTCAGATGAATCACAGAAATATTGGGAAAAACCACCCTCCGCTGAAGAGTGGTGCGAAAGAAACCACATGGGTTTGGCGCCAGCTGCATGCGCGGGACTTGGGGTGGTCCACAGATGGCGTTAACAGATCAATTCGATTCGCGGGAGTGATCGACAGGGAGATTGCTCCATCATTTATACGGGCAGAACCTTTGGGAATAAATTAAAACCCAAAAAACACAAATAACAAAGGTTTTTCGCAGTTTGGCAGAGAAAAATTAATTCGAAAGGATAAGCGCCCGATGGATTTAGCAGTTGGTTCTGGCGCTCGGGCGCATGAGCGAAAAGGGTTAGGGACTTAGCCCGAGGGGGCTTAAGTCTAGAACATAGACAATATGCATTTTTCATGATTTTTAATGGTTTTCAAAGGAAATGAAGTTTCCGATAAGGCTAAGAAGCGGTCTTAGACCTTATGAAATGGATTTTATGAAATGGGAAGGGAAGAAAACACGAAATTATGGGATTTTTATGGGGAATGGGAAAATAGAAAATGAGGTTAGTATGGGAAGGAGAAAAAGAGAAAAATGGGGTTTGCAGCAGTATTTTGGCTTTGGAAATCAACAGGATTCTGAGTTCTGAAGGGAAACAGTAGTGAATATGACCCAAAGATAGGATATTATCAAAAGTCTTCAAGTATCAGCAATTTTAGTAATGAAATTGTTTCTTGAAGGCTATCCAACATCATTTAGCCACCATCTGATATGAAATATTTTTATGGGTGGCTTATGTTACAAGGTGGATTTCTTTGAGAACTATGGTCCACCACCAAAACTATCAAAGATGCTTTCGGGAAAAGTCTTCTAGCAACTTTGAGATGAAGACTCTGTACCTAAGAGTGATTCATTTGGTTTGGGCCATAGGTCAAGCCTAGAAAGCTAATGGTTCTATCTCGCAAGTTTGTTTAAGGCTTATCTCTTATGTTTTGGTGTACTTCGAATCATGAAAATTTCCTATTTGTCACCGATCACGCGTAGCGTCGGTGCACCAGGTTTGGAAAGGATGAGTCAACAGAAAGGTATGGTTTATGAATTTTTTGGTTTTTTATGGAGTTTTGAGGCCTACTGGAGGCCAGTGGATTCACCAGGTGGAACTTGGTTGTTTTTGTAGAGATATAGCTATGGTCCACCACCAATAACTAGGGAAAAGCCAATCTAGGAATGTTTGGGGGTTTTCTAATTTTTTATGTTGCCTATGAGGTATGAAAGAGTTTCCTATAACTGAATCATCACTTTGCTAAGATGGTGAAATAGCTAGCTTCTACTCTTCAAAAAACACTTAAGTTTTCTAATTTTGATTGAGACTTCAGGAGTTACTAAGGAGTACTTAGATTGTCACTAACTCAGAAGATCCCACTGTGATCGCCATTATGTTAGTGAGTGGTGGGATAAGTCAATCAGATAGTATTCTTAAGGATGTTGGAATGTTTAGGGAATCTAGATTTGTTTATTACTCAGGGTCCCACCGTGATCACCATTATGTTAGTGTGGTGATGAGGTGGCTGATCGGATAGTATTCTAAAATTTATCAAAGTAGTAAGGCCTACTGGAGGCTAGTGGAGTCGCCAAGTGGATTTTTAGTTGTTTTGAGAGTA
This sequence comes from Pinus albicaulis, assembly GCA_034641835.2. Lineage (NCBI taxonomy): Eukaryota > Viridiplantae > Streptophyta > Pinopsida > Pinales > Pinaceae > Pinus > Pinus albicaulis. Next base: position 25,615 of record JAXQQM020064678.1, read on the forward strand.
TATGTGTATGGTCCACCACCAATATTTATAAACACCAATATAGAGATATTTTTTGAGATTTTCTGAGTTTCCTATATGTAGCCCTGAGGTTTGGAAGATTTTCCTATAACTGAATCATCATTTTGCTAATATGGTGAAGGAGCTAGTTTCTACTCTTCAGACAATACCTAAGTTTTCTAATTTTTACTGAGATTTTGAGAGATCCTAAGGGATACCAAGGATGTTTTGACTTAAAGTCCCACTATGATCGCCACTATGTTAGGGTCCCGTGATTTGGCTGATTGGTAAGCCAAATGACAGTGTAACATCAAACCAATCTTTGGAGCCCAATGACCTATCCTTCCTGGACTCAGAGAGGGCTCTCTCTATTTGTGTAAGGGATATATGTGTGTTTGCTTATTGTGTTCTTGATTTTAGGCTAGTTATGAAGTAGGTTTTTGGTTTTGGTTTTTAGGTTGTGAGGGGTGAACTGATCAAAGACTAAGATAGGTAAAAATATGTCAGATTAACTGGGCTATGGGGTCGAAAAGGTCAATAAAGCTTTCAGGTGGTGATACAAGGTTGTTGAAGGGCCGATTTGAGTGAGGTAAAATGGAGTGGGATGGACATTAAATTTGTGAAGAACAAAGGATTTCAAACATAAATAGTTTAATAGCTGACACAAACATGGTAGGGAAAACCATTAATCATGATAAATGTAACTATAAACTGATCAATGCATAGAAATAAACATTCAAACCATGCATAGAGATATATGACTCTCTAAATTTAGGAAATGGCTATCAATCTTTGGGGAAATACATTTAATACAAACAAACAACTCAAATCACTATGAGGAAATGGCTAAGCATAGTATTTCAAGCTACTGGTCACTTTGAAAGCAAGATTGCATAGTTTTAGGCAAAGGGCAAGATCAGTACAAGACCTCTTTGGTTCAACAAATGACATTCAAATAATCAAAGAAAGGTTTCAAAGGTGGAGCTATGACTAGCCATGAGTAAGTAGGGCATACCATGAATCATACTTAGGATGCATAAAACCATAAATGAAACAAGAAAACAATTTCTTTAGTTATCAAAGAGTAATCAAGGATTCTTTGATATGACTAAGACGGAAGAAAACATAGAAGCTATAAAGAAACAGGAAACTTGAGGTGCCTCCAAGGGCATGTTTCAAATCTATTATCTAATATCTTATAGAAAGCAAGAACATGGAATTATGAATGAAAACTAAGAAGCATAACAGAGAGGGACACTATACCATTTTACCAAGTCAAGGAATCCAACAACAGACCTCCTTCATCATCCAAAAACATTCAAGAAACTATCCAATGCATGAGACAATTATTTCTTCCAAGCTTGTATAACCATATATTTCTTCTATTCATCAAGTTCAACCTTTTTTACAATGAATTCTCTTGGAATATATAGGCCAAGATGAGGGAAAACCTCCTAGTGCAACTTGCAATCCCATTGGCCCATCAAAAATATTTGATTTTGTCCTCGAGGCTTTGCAAAGCCCAAGGAGAAAAATATCTAATAAAATATATCAATAATGCTAAAAAAGGAAAATATATTAACTTTTCATAACTAATCATGCCCCAAAATAGCTAAATTCACATGAGGAAAAGTCCCCTGTGTTGCCGGCAACCTTTTGAGGCCTTCCCGATGTCGAAATGAGGCTCGTGATGGCTCGTTGGAAAGATATGATACTTGGTTTTATCCAAAATAATCACTAGAAGTCTTTCAAAAGCTGACATGTATGTAAAAACCCAAAAAATAGACTTTGCTGCTAAATGGGGTAGAGTGTGGAAAAAGTGAGTGTTTTTCGCCATTTTGGGGGAGAAAATCATCTTCAATTGATCTGAAAATCACTGAGTAGATGCCCATGAAACGATGGCATCCAATGATACCATTTTTATCCTTTGAGGATGTCCCAAACAAAAATGGCGATGCCCATGAGTTTTAGCAAAAGGCCCAAAAATGACAAAAAACCAAAACTTGTTGAATTTCACCCAAATTTTGGCGAGCATGACCCTCAAGGGTTTTCAGAAACATGCTGTGAAGCTGAGGCCAAAATTTGGAGCTTTGAGGTGTCTTTCTTCAATTTTGGTTCCTGGTGCCTCCTTTGAACTTCCTTGAGTTTCTCCTGTGTGGCCTTCAATTTCTGCCGGGCGAACTAATTTAGCTTCTCATAGTGCCCAGTCATCCTCCTTTGAAGGTCCAAATCTCTATGGGCCTTCTCCAACTTCTTTTCCAAGTGATCATTTACCCTCTCAAGTCATGCTTCTCGATTGTTCTCTATCTCTTGGGTGAACAATTTAGTGACAGGAGTAGATTGGTGAAGGGCAGTTTCTTCCTCCTTTTGTTTCTCAAGGGCTTTTCTCATTCCCATGGTTCTTGTCCTCTTTCTTCTGGGCTGATCTTCATCTTCACTATCATTGAACTAGCCCATGAATTATTCCAATTTAACTTGCGCCTTGGAGCCCTCTTTTTTGTATTTGATGGCCCATGTCTCATGTACCGCCATGTGGACACTCATTTTTCTATTTTGAATTTGCAAAAAGTGATTGAAGTTTCTAGCCCTCTCTAGATCTGCCCTCAAAGCATCAATTTGGCTTTCTCTATTGATCAAGAGAGTCTCTAGGATTCGGGCCTCATTGTCGCTATCATCACTTTGGATTTGAATTATGTCGAAGTCCCTCTCCTTTTCATGGCTGCTTTCTTCTTTCTTCATTCCCTTGCTTTGGGTGGCTCTCTTGGTATTCCTCCTCTTGGGCATTTCGACAATGGGCTTCTTGGAAAATTTCCCCTTGCTTCGGAGGGCCCTAGTAACATTTGGAGTTGTAGTTTTAGGCACCCTTTTCCTTGATGTCCGGGGCTTGGCCACTTTTGGAGAAGAGAGCATGGCCCCTTTCCTAGGAGAGGCAGCTAGCACATGCTCTATTGGCTCTTTGCCCTTGTTACTTTCCTCATCATTCTCGCCATTGTTTGATTTTATTCATGGCGCTGCTCTTCATCATTGTGTTGTATATCATCACTGTGTTTTTCTTCATGAGGTTGCCTTTCCTCACTGTACTTCACCTCTTCATCATGTTGTTGTTCTTCTTCATGAGGCTGCCTTTCCTCATTGTGCTACACCTATTCATCATGCTGCCCTCCCTTATCTTGTTGTTGTTCATCATCATGTTGCTGCTCATCTTTATGCTGCTTTTCTTCTTCATGATGTTGCTCATCATCATGTTGCTACTCATCGTCATGCTCTTCTTCCCCTTGCTCTTCTTCCCCTTGCTGCTCTGTTTCATCATGATGTTCCTCCTCTTCATCATGTTGTTCTTCTTGTTCAATGGGAAATTTGAGTTTCTTGGGAATGGGCTTGCTTGAAGAAGGCGAAGGATGGTGAGTGGAAGGTGAAGGAGATGTATGAAATGAAGGAATAGTGGCGAAATCTGGGTGTGTAATGAAACTATCCCAAGAGATTTCCTTCTTCTCAAGCTGATGAAGAATGATAACCTTGCTGAGGGAATGATGGAAGAGGCAGGCTGTCTGCTGAGAAGGAGGTTTTTTCTTAACAGTGGAGGCCATTTTCTCAATACTTCTATGGAGGAAGAAAGGGAGATTTAACAATTTGGCTCTTGTGAAATGCATGAGCAATCGGACATGGTAAGCATAGACTCGGGAGAATATTCCCTCGCAAGTGAAGTATTTCATGATTATCTTCATGAGGGGGGCATAACTAGTCAACAGATATGAGAAGGGAAAAATGGATGGACATGTGTCTCTATGCTCAGGCTTCAGAAAAGGTTTGTACTATTCTGAGTCTAGGTGGCTTTGTTTAAACCACTTCTCTCTGACATAAGGGATTTTGGTGGCCTTGGAAATGGACCTAGGAGAGAACTTGAAATCCAAGCCTGCCAGTTGAAAGTGTTCCCCTTGAAATCTCAAAGCACAAAGATGTGTCAAAGGGGAATAGATTTTCACCTCCTGCACCCTTTGACAAAACTCTAGACACCCAACCTCATGAAAGTTAAACAGGACTGATGGATGATAATTTAAATATTTAGTTGAAATAGGTTCAAATCTCTTGTGAGGGCCACTTCTACTGTCTTGCCTGAGACATTCTGATATTCTTTGCAAAAAGCTATTTCAAATGCCCTTGAAATTTTTGTGTAAACCACACCTCTGCCCTCCTTATAAGTCACTTTTTAACTTTTTATGCCTAATCAACAAGTATTTGTCAAATGAAAAGAAAGTCAGCCAATTTATTACCGTGTTTGGGCAAGGAGGGCAAGGTATTGAAAGGAGGTATTTGTGGTTTTGTTGTTTGAACAGGGATCCTTTGTGTTTTGATAGAAACAAGACACCCTTCCTCCAAACAACAATCTTCTGCTATTCACTGGTTTCTATACAAAGGCAGACAAAAACACCCTCAACTGACTTTGAAAAATCTTTCAACACACTCTGTTTTTTGAATTATGGAGGTTGCACTAGGCTTCACTGTTTCATCATATAGAGAGGAATCTTTATAATGACTAGCCTTTACCTTATAAACACTGTTTTCACCTTTGAAACTTCAAATAGAGTCTGCTCTTGTTTTATCTGTGGGCTATCACTGTTCTTAAAGGCAGTTAGGGTCCTTTAAGATTGTTTAAAACATCTACCTAACACTGTAAAGGTGTGTGACAATCACAACAACAAAAACCTTTGAGTTTGCTTAAAAACCCTGCCCTTTGATCACTGTCTATCTCATGTTTTTAAATGATGAAATGGTTTCAAAGGCACTATTTCCTTCTCATGGAAAAACACAGCAAACAACCCTTTCACATTTTGAATTTTTCCAAGAGGGACTAGAGAATACCTTGAAGATTTTTCACGGGCCTTTGTTGATCATTAGGCAGCTCCAAAGATGTTTGTTTGAGGGCCTTTGAGTGAGTAGCACATTCACAGGAGAGAGCGCCGCGCAGTGTAAACGGTGTCGGGTCGGCCTTCGGGCAGTTGGTGACCGGCGCTAGAGGTATGCCATGCGCCGCGCAATAATAGAAACTCTTTGTATTTTTGTTTGAAGGCGTGCCGTGCACTTTTGCAGGTGCGTCGCGCAGGCTTGAGGGCGTGAAAAAACTTGAAATTTGCTCAAAGTCCTCTGATTCTTCAATGAACAACTAGGGGAGCACTTGGTGAATGCTTGTTTGTGTTTTGAAACTTGCAAATGAGACTTGGAAATGGTCTCTCCACCCTTTTAAAGCCAAAAACCTTTGAACTTAACTTGTGATGGTTTGAATGCTTTTTGAAAGAGCTTTCTGGTAATAACGAAAAAAAAATTACCTTTTAGCATTACAAAGGCCCAGATTTCGATTTTAAATGTTGTGGAGGCCGCTTTTGAATGAAACCATAGTCATGGCTCTATTTTACTGCTTTTTCACTCTTTCTACCTCTGTCCTTTAAAGGAAAAAATTCACAAAGTTAGCAACCCTGTCCCTATTTTCCTATATCTGTCCCTTAAAAGAAAACTTGCTCAAAACCATATTAATGATTGTGGATGCATCCTTTGAATGAATTTTCTCTTTGACTGTGGGAACCTTAGTTGCATTCACCTGGGTTTGATAAACATCTGTTTATCAAAAATAAGATCCTTTAAAGACCTTTCCACTGCAGGGTTTGTTCATATGTTCGTAAGAGGTCTTTGTCTGTAATAGTGATATGGCTTGATTCCTTAAAAGTTGTTTTGAATTTGAAACATGGTGTCATATCCCTTTCTTCACATTGATGAACCTGTCCAAGCTTTGTTCACATTAGCTTCAGATTGCCTTTGAAGGAGATCTTTGATAGAAGAAAAAACCAAACCTCTTTGATTATCATAGTACGACTACTTGGCCATCTACTTAACAACATTTCTCCATTCATAATCATCCAATTGTTTCCCACTACACTTAAACTCTGTCTTTCAATCAGTGAAACCATATAATTAATCTTTGAAACACCATTGCTGTGTTAGTGGTTTTCATCCATTGGAGACAAGGTGTTAAAAAAAAATTTAGGCATTTTGCATCATTGTTAGCCTCGTTCCCTTAAATGAAGCCATACCTCTGTTCTTGGACCTCTTCTTGTTAAATGAAGGAGGCCTTTATCACATTGCCAAACCTCTGCTTTTAAATGAAGGAGGTTTTCAACCAATGACCTGACCCTCTGCTCATATTTGGATGAGGTTTTACACAGTGATGCTATTTCATCCCTTTGTCAAAATATGTTATCTTTCCTTGTAGTGCCTATTCACAGTTAAGAAAATAAAAGTGACAAATTGAAAATATGCCATGAGGGGCAAATTTATGAGATATGTAATCATGTTGTTGAAATACCTTCATGCATCTTTAGACATCAGAGGCAACCTGATCAGTATCTGCAGAGTATTACTTGTTATTCATAAGTCACTAACCTTTTGACTGTGTTTGCAGGAGTTCATTGAAATACCTCTCTGTCCAGTACTTGCAATCCAGGCTCAAAACCACATGAGAAGTAGTTGTCTTCTCATGTTAAGTTTAATCATGTCTTCTGAAACACCGGTACACTTCTACTTTGAAAATGACATTGAAACACTGTAATTTCACCTAGTATCAGTTTGGCTTTTGGCATATATACTTCTGAGACATCAAGGCTCTTTAGTGGCACGACTTAAGGGTGCATCAAGATTTATTTGCAGAATAGAAAGGTTATCTGTGACTGGTTGATATTAGATAGAGGTTTTTTTGGTTTTAGGACAGTTTTCGAAGGGAAGATTTCTTAAAGCGCCACTACCTAACTTAGGGGAGACTTTTTGGACAGATTTGGAGTATTCTCTTTGGAGCTGATGGACAAGTTTGTATGACTGGGACTAGATAGGGCCTGAAAATTAAGTTTTATCTCATCATGGGCTGATTGAAAAGGTAGGAGGGAAAAATGTTTATGGGTGTTTTTTAGCTGACAAATTTGACATATTAGAGATCAGCTGCTAGAAAACTTGGCTTTTAAAACTAGTCATCATCAACAGGTGAAAAAATACTGATGACTAACAGGTTAAGTTCTACTCATATCACCCTTAGTCATTAGATCAGATCAAGGAATACAAAGACGACTCCTTCAGTTAATTACAAAGAGAATTTCTATAAAATCATATCATATTTGCAAGGGAATGAATATGAATCTAACTGTAGAAATGAAAATTCCATTCATTAAATGTAAATTCAAAAATAAATGTGTGTCTAATTTAATTTTCCATTAATTAAATTGGAAAATAAAATGAAATCTTAGAGGTGACAATGCTAGATGCATAGTAGGTGAAGTTCTACTCATGTCACCCTCAGTCATTAGATCAAATCAAAGAATACAAAGATGACTCCTTCAGTTAACTACAAAGAGAATTTCTATAAAATCATATCCTAGTTGCAAGGGAATGAACATGATTCTAACTGCAAAAATTAAAATCCCATTCATTAAATGAAAAGTCAACAAGAAATGTGTGTCTAATTTGATTTTTCCTTAGTTAAATTGGAAAATAAAATGTAATCTTATCTCATAATCACTTGTAAGAGTTAAATGAGTGTGATAAACTCAGTTAGCTCATGAATTTCAAGTTGAGGGTGGTTGGTAAGGCATGCAGAGTGATTCTATTAGTTATGGATTTTGAATTGCAGTTAATGCATTAGTTTAATGCATGAGAAATCATTTAACTCAATTTATTGAGTTAAAATCAGTTGAACTAGTTGTAACTGTTTGTTGCACCAGTGAGAGATCAAGTGTATTAAATCATATTTAATTCACATGCAGTGATATTCCATGCAACTGATGATTTACTATTAATATTTACATGTATGTCAGTTCCAGTGGAGACCCAGTTGAGACAAAGATTAAAGGGATGTTAACTATCAGTTGTATCATTAGTAGGTTGCCCGCATGAAGTAAGAAAACCATAGGATTTCCCATGAAAATTGTGCAATTTTGGAAGGATGAATTTCCTAAAGAATAGGGATTTCATTCCACATGAATTGCACAAGAAAGGCAGGCTAAGTAGAGGCTGAAAATTGGCTAAAAATTGGCTGAAAATTGGAGATCACTATAGTGGATAATAAATTGAGTGTGTGGCTAAATAACATTCGAATTTGCAAAATTATTCTTTGGTGCGATGGGAAGATGAGGATTGAGATGGATTTCAATGGCTTGAGATTGGAGTGTGCACTCCTAGGAAGCTCTAATTATATTGCATGGAAATACAGGATGGAGGTAGTTCTGGAGGACAATGGGTTGAAAGAATTCATTGATAATGACATTCCCAAACCCATTGCAGCAAATGCTGCTCATCTTGATTCTTAGTAAAATAAGGTTTCAAAGGCAAGGAGGATATTACTGGAGGGAGTACGAGACAAAATTTTCTCATGTTTCCATGGAAAAGTGACTCCATATGCAATGTGGAAGGCTTTCATAGATCAGTTTCAGAGTAGCAGTGATCATAGAAAATTGGCACTGAAGGGCAAGCTCAGGAAAATAAAAATGGAGAAAGGTGACACTATTATGAAATATTTAACCAAGTTTTTCCAATGTTGAGATGATATTGGGAGCATCGGAATTAATGCTGCGGATGACAATTTGGTGATCCTATCTCTTCTAGGCCTTCCCAAGAGCTCACATAGTTATCAGGACTCTATCAATGGGAGGGAGAAGCTTCCAGATTGGGAACGACTTTGGTCGGATTTGGTGCAAGAAGAATTTAGGCAGAATACCAAGGATGGATCTTCATCTACAACAGATGATGAAGAAAATTGCACCTTGGCTGGTAAGACAAAGAAGGGGAAGGGAAAGAAATCCTCTTCCAAATCTGAGTCCGGAAAAGAAGGCAAGAAGCATGACATGTCCAGAGTGAAGTGTTTTCACTATCACGAGCATGGAAATTATGCCACTAATTGTCAACAAAAGAAGAAGAACAAGAAGGCTTCAATATCAGCATCTGGTGAGGCTTTGGCCTTGCAATTTGAGTTGGACTTCTCGCTCATTGCATGCACGGTGTCAAGTGCGATGAGATCATTGTGGTACTTGGATAGTGGTGCATCTTTCAACATGAAGAGAGACAAAGAAATTTTCAGTAGCTTGGAGGGGAAGGACCTCCAGATGCATATCGAAATGGGTGATGACAGGAGGTAAATTGCTACCAGGATTTGTACATTTACCTTCTAGAGATGATCAGGTAAACCCTTCTTATTAAAATATGTAATGCATGTACCAGGTTTGAAAAAGAATTTAGTTTCAGTTGCAATGTTGGAGGATAGAGGCTATAATGTGGTTTTTAGTAAAGGGAAATATTTCCTTTGAAAAAAACCCATAGGAAAAGCCAAGAATATTGGGATTCGTGTGAAGAATATCTACAAACTTATGTAGATGGTTGTGCATCATTGATGGGTAAGGCAGACAAAGTGGTGAGCTGGGATGAGGGTGAGTTATGGCACAAGATATTCGACCATCTACACCATGGAGCCTTGAAGGTCATGCAACAGATTTCTACGGTACTTCCCAAGGGTACTCATGCGTACATAGACACATGCAAGGGATGTACCACGGGGAAGTATGCAAAGGCCAATTTTCACGAGAAGGAGAACCGAGCAGCAGAAATCCTTGAGAGATTTCACTAAGATGTGTGTGCACCATTCTCTACAAATTTGACAGCAAAGCATATGTATTATGTGATATTTGTTGATGATTTTTCTAGAAAGTGTTGGATATACTTCATGCAGAAGAGAGATCAGACTTTCTCAAAATTTTGTCAGTTCAAAGCATTGGTGGAGAGACATGGGAAAGCATGTGAAGGCTCTTAGGAGTGACAATGGTGGTGAGTACATCTCCAATGAATTCAAGAACTTATGTAGAAAAGAAGGAATTCAAACAGATTGGATTGTGCCTCATAACCCACAACAGAATGGGGTCAAAAAAAGAAAGAACAAAACAATTGTGGGTGTGGCACGAGCGATGTTGCATGATCAGGGTGTAATATTCCCATTTTAGCACACAGCTAAATGGAATATTGAAATTTTGTTTTCATCACATAGCAGCTAAATAAATGGGTAAGGAAGCCCATGCTTAGTAAAACAGGAATAAAATCCCTCAAATGTGGAAAGGGATAGTCATAAGAGCTGGATTTCACACCCCAAAGTGTGAAAAGGGACATTTGCATGAAGACAAAGTCAAGTTTGACCAAGTCAACAGTGCTGGGAGAGGAGGAGGAAAAACACTTTGATAGAGAGCGCAGTGTGAAAGGGAAGAGGGTTATTTGGTGGAGGAAACCCTAAAAGAGTGGGACCCATGGAGAAATGGATTTCATTTTTTTAAAAGGAGGGAAAGTAAGCCATTGTTTATGATGTCATGTATTATTGATTTTATGGTCTATTCAGACTTTGTGCAATCTCCAGCTATTTAGCTGAGTTGCAGTGCTGCTTAGCACAAGGATCTCCTACATAGGAATCCTTCTCCTTCCAAGAGAGGTCTCTTGAAGGATCTTGTACTTCATTCTCCACATTCAGGCTCAAGGCCAAGCCACATCCTCCAGCTACAATGTTATTTCTGCTCAAGTATAATGTTGTGTTGTAGGGTGTTGCAGTGGAGGACCTCAACACCATTTATGGAGCTGATTTTAAGAGGAGGGAGTCTCCATTCCTTTGGGAATCTATTGGGGAAGGTTTCATAGATTATTGCAGATTTTTGCATTGGTCCAACTCATTCCCTTGCTCCATCAATGCATTTTTCTTCAGTGACTGCGTTATTTCTAGTGTGCAATTGCCGTGGGGCTTTGCAGATATGTTTGGAGGGTGAGATCTTAGGTGAGAGGATCAACCTTTAACTTTAGAGATCCATTGGAGGAGGTCTTTTCATCGGATGCAGCATCTTCAACCTTGTCCACTTATTTCCAGTTCTTGAGTTGCAGCTGCTACCCAGCAACTCTGGCATTTTGCAGATTTTGTATATTATAGCCAATCCTTCCAGGATTGACTTGAGGTAGCCTTTCGGAGTTGAGATCTTCACTCCCAATGTTGTATGGGCCATGTATTTTTATATCCATGTATTTGACATATGTTAGCATGTAGTTACTCTTATAAAACTGTGCAGTCATAGCTTGGGCACATTTGTGTAGTAGGGTTTTATCATGATTTGTGTACTTGTCTCTTGAGGCTGAGCATTGCTTACCTTGAGTCACATTTTCCTCAAGATCTTGTATTCATTTGTTTCTTATATTACTTTATAAGATGGCTATGGATATTTCTCACATTTCTATGAGTTGAGTGTCACTGCTACTCCATTATTTTGTTTACATATTGCTGGATATCCAACATTAGAATATCTTAAGATATTCTCATTTTTGTAGAAAATCCCTGTTTTGGATATTACACAGGGCCTACCATTGCATCTATGGGTGGAGGCATGCAACACAATGGTATTTGTGCAAAACCATAGTCCTCATCGGATACTTGGCATGATTACACTAGAGGAGGATTTTTCTGGTAAGAAACCTGATGTTTCATATGTTAAAATTTTTGGCTCATTTGTCTATTGCCATGTGACCAAATATTCTAGGAAGAAGCTCGAACCAATAGCTGAGATTGGGATACTTTTGGGGTACACTAATAATCCCCACAACTATCTGGTGTGTTTTCCAAACAACAGGATGACTATTGTGAGACGAGATATAAAATTTTATGAGGAGAAAGCCATGAGATTGTCCCTTAAGAGGGAGATGGATTCGCATGCAGATGAGGAACTCTTGGTTCCAAAGGATTAACCTCAAGATGTTGAGCAGACACATGCAGAGGATCATGGAGTGGTAGAAAAAACTCATGTAGACCCATCCACTAGAAATGGTAGAAGGCACACCACAGAAGCTGATAGATTGAGACTTGATGCGGTAGCACATGTAGGAGGACCTACTTCACTGCGTAGATAGAGACAATCTCTAGAAAATTTTACTGGATACATGGCTCTTATCAGCAAGTGTATTGTAATAGAACCATCCTCCTTTGAGGAAGCAGTGCAGAAACCAATTTGTGTTGATGCCATGGTTGAGGAGTATGACTCCATCTTCAAGAAAAATGCATGGGAAGTTGTCCGAAGACTAGGCAGAAATCCAGTGGTTGGATCTAAATGGATCTATAAGGTGAATCAAGTGGAATATGCGAGTGTGGAGAAGTACAAGGCTAGATTTGTAGCCTAGGTATTCTAATAAGTCAAGGGGATTGACTATGAGGAGAATTTCACACCGGTTGTGAGATACTCATCGATTAGATCTATCCTTGTACTCTCAGCGCGGATGGGGTGGAAGATACATCAGATGGTTGTGAAAACTATGTTTCTCAATGGAGTTATTGAGGAATAAGTGTACATAGAGAAACCATAAGGTTTTGAGATATTCGACAGTGAGTTGCATGTGTGCCGACTCAAGAGAGCACTGTATGGGCTGAAGCAAGAATCGCGTGCTTGGTACACTAGGATTGATAGCTATTTCACCATGTTGGGCTTCACAAAGAGTGAAGAAGATGCGAACCTATACTAGATTGTGGTTAATGGTAAGATCTTGATTATCATAATTTTTGTTGATGATATAATTTTGATAGGTGATGAGCAGCTCATAATTTCTTTCAAAGAGGATCTTGCAAGAGAGTTTGAGATGAAGGACATGGGACTCCATTATTTCCTTGGTTTAGAAATATGGCAGCAGGATGGTGAGCTATTTGTTTCTCAGGAAAGTATGCCAAAGATATTTTGAGTAAGTTTCACATGGAGAGATGTAAACCCATGGAGACTCTTCCAGGAAACTGGAGGAAGGAGGACACTACTTCAGGTGAGGTAGTTGACACTACTATTTACAGGCAGCTTGTGGATTCACTGATGTACTTGGTGAACACCAGAACATACATTTGATACGAAGTTAACCAACTAAGTCAAGCTATGGTTAAGATGACCAAGCTCTTTTGGAAGGTGGGGAAGAATGTCTTGAGATATATCAGGGGCACTACAGAGTATGGATTATGGTACAGATGGACAGAGGGAGTGAAGCTTCAAGGCTTCATCGATGCATATTGGGTAGGCATTCCATCAGATAGAAAGAGCACATCAAGAGGGATCTTCAACATAGGATCGACAATATTTTCTTGGTACAATAGGAAGCAAATATCTGTGGCACTTAGTTCAGCCAAGGCAGGGTACATGGCAGCCATTCAGGCTGCATGTGAGGCCATCTAGATGAGGAAGATTTTGGTTGGTTTGTTTTGTTTTGAGATGAATCCGACGGTGTTACATTGTGATAACCAGAGTTGCATTAAAATCTTGGTTAATCCAGTATTCCATGATAGGTCTAATAATATAGACATCTGGTACCGCCATCTCAGAGATTATGTTCAGAGATGCATTATGTTACTTCAGTACATTCCCACGGAAGATCAGGATGCATATATTCTGATGAAGGCGCTCGCCAAGAGAAAATTTGAATACCATAGAGGTAGGATCGGGGTAGATGATAATCCCTTTCTTGTTGAGAGGAGTGTTGAAAAATCAACAAGAAATGTGTGTCTAATTTAAGTTTCCCTTAATTAAATTGGACAATAAAATGTAACCTTATCTCATAATCACTTGTCATAGTTAATTGAGTGTGATAAAATCAGTTAGCTCATGAATTTCGAGTTGAGGATGGTTGGTAAGGCATGCAGAGTGATTCTATTAGTTATGGAGTTCAAATTGTAGTTAGTGCATTATTTTAATGCATGAAATCAGTTAACTCAATAAATTGATTTAAAATCAGTTGAACTAGCTGTAACTGTTTTTTGCATGAGTGAGAGATCAATTGAATTAAATCATATTTAATTCACATGCAGTGATATGCCATGCAACTAATGATTTACTATTAATAGCTACATGCATGTCATCAGTTCCAGTGGAGACCCAGTTGAGACAAAGGTTAAAGGGATGTTAACTATCAGTTGTATCATTAGTAGGCTGCTCACATGCATTAAGAAAACCATTTGGATTTCCCATGAGAATTGCGTAGTTTTGGATGGATAAATTTCCTAAAGAATAGGGATTTCATTTGTAATGTTCCAAATCTAGAACTTGCTACTCCATCGGGAATATCTTGAGATATTCCAATATTCCAACTCCAGGAATATTAACGGTCAACATTGAACTATTTTAGAGATTGACTGTAGGGGAATTTACTGGATATGTCACCTCCACAAGGAAGGATGAGATCCAGAGGCTACCTGGCCCACTAGGAGACTCTACTAATAGAACTTGTTAAAAGCTAATATTTCCCTTCAAGGAATTTCTGCATTGCCTCCCATGGGAACGTTGTATAAGGAATTATATGAAAATAAAACATTTCTCAGGGCTGGGATTCCTTCATACTTATAATATGGAGTCTAAATGCAGAAAGAGAGCTAAAAACAATAAATCTAGGTGGGTTAAACAGATCTCCCCAACCTAGGTACCTCATAAATCAGCTCAAAGAGTGAGCTACAGCAATATCAAAAACATCAATCTGAAACTCTGAAAATATGAATATATCATGAGAGGGTGAATACTAAAAACATAATTATATTAATATATCAGCAATATTATACAGAAATATCATGAGGAACAAGGCCCTCAAGCTTTTAAAACCAACCTCCAATGAATAAGCAGTGTAATACATGAGATGTTGCTGCTGCACAAAATGACAGAGAGAAGTGAATGCGCAGTCTCTATGAGAGATGCAGCTGTTGAATACATAAAAAATGATAATGTATCTAAAGGAATACAAATAAATAGCCCAATAACAAGAAATGGGTTGAAATACAAGATTTCTAGCCAATCTAGGAGAGATTGCTAGAAATGCCGCATAATACAAAATGTGACAACTGAGTTGTCACTGCAACTGATAAAAAACATGAATGAGGCCATGGTAGATCTGAAATGTAAATGGCCTCCTCTGATAATGTCTCTAAGCACAAAGGGCTGATGCATTTGTCTCAAAAACACACTCCTGATGAGCTCTATGAAACCCTCTCTCACTGCCTCCATAAAATAACGCAGTTTCCTCCATGGACTGCACAGTGGAAGATGATGGAATGTTGGCCAAGTGCCAAATATCTGATATGAAGCCCAGGATTAATCCTTTCAGCTCCTCCAATGAATAGATCTTTCCTCCACTAAAGAAAACCAATCAAGAGAGACTCCATGAGTTCCTCTCTTGCTGCACCCAACAACACAACGTCCTCTCTGCTGCAGAGCTAACACTATAGGTGATGAATGTAGATATGGGCAATTCCATATTGAGGAAAATCAGCTCAATCCTCATCCTTCCTTGAGGAAGAGGTAGGGATTCCCAATCGGGAACACCCTAGTGCCCGAGGGCACCATCACCTTGCTAAACAGCCCGTGGATGCAAGCCTTTGTAGACCCAAGTCTAAAACTCAAAAACATAATCCCAATGGGCCGCCATCTCCTCCATATAAAGAAAGGGGAATATTCTCCACCAAGGTCCCACCAATTAGGGTTTCCACCCTCATGTGAGTGTCTTCCCTCCAAAACTGCGCAGCTTCTCTAGGAAGCCTCTCCTCCTTGGGCAGTGCTGTTGACTTTAGTCAAAGATGAATAAATCAAGTGATTTGGGTTCCATTAACACCCTTAGGTGTTTATTTCAGTTGCTTATTTGTCCTCCTTTCACACAAGGAGTGTTATTTCTTCATCAAAAGAGGGTTAAGGTATCCCCTTACCCATTTTATTAAGTAAAAATAAAATATGCAACTATAATGTTCCATTTTAGCTTGAGGCTAAAAATTGGGAACATTACAGTCCTCCCCTCCCACATGTTGCTTTCCCTCAAGCAACTACATAGAGACAACAAAATTCCTCTTCCTTCTTCTCTTGTGGCCTCATCTACAAGCTCTACCACTGCTCAAAGATGATGCAATAAATCTGTCCTCCAATGCTCTCTCCCAAGTATGCAAGCTGAAAATGATGCTCCTCATGGAAAGAGAGAAGGTCTAGTGGAATCCTTCTTGATGTGATATGGCTTCTTTAAGGTAGGAGTGATGATATGCATGGGAAAATTCTACTCCCAATGATGATCCTCTCATCCATGCTATCACCCAAATGAAAATCTCACTCTTGATTTCTACAATGTGTTGGGGCTGAATGGAGAGTTTTTTTGATTTACCACGATGACCCTCTCTCAATTTGAAGTGTCCATGGGGCTGCCTCTGTCCTTGGGCTGAAATGGTATGGCCTCCAAGAATGGCCCAAGCTACCCCATCAAGAAAATCAGCCATGAAAAGCCTCTGCAAATTCTCCAAGTGATCCCTCCCATAAGAAGGTACAAGTAGAAATGTGGCAATCATGGTTTTTCCATGGTGTCTCCTGCAAGATAAAACATATATAATGGGGAGAATCATGCTCCAAATGGGTTGTACATACAATACTCTCCAAATAATTCTCCTCATGAGTGTTCAACATTAGAAATAGAAGGAGCAATAAACAATAAAATCAAGTTGCAAAATGACAACTGGAGAGTGGTTCAAGTTCCACTCATGGAACCTGCGTAGTGCCTCCTTGGCCTGCCTCAAAATCAAAAGTTAAAAGTGTCGTAGTAGCCACTTGTTTGCTGCCACAAACTCCTCACAATATGGAATCATAAAAATACAAATTGGTGCCAATGGTGCACACCAAGAAGCATGTGGCTTCCCCCACAAACCATCATAATAATGGCCACTCCCATTGCTGCAATGGGCCAAAAGTACATCACAATAGGGAGCATAAGGAGATGTAATCATCCTTAGCTCATTAAGCTGTCCATAGGAAGTAAAGGAAGGCAAATAAAAATGAAGCTATATACCTCCTCTACCATGTACTCCGGTCCTTGAGTTGAAATGGCTCATCTGAATGCTCTCCCTCTCCTCCAATGAGTAAGGGAATGGTTGTGCCAACCTCTCCAAAAAAATCCGAGCTCTGCATCTATCCTTATGCTGATGTAGATCATGCTGAATGCCCTCCCAAGTGAACTCCTCTAGCAAGGAAAAGTATGCATCCAAGTGCATAGCTAGGAAGTCCTCATATGTTGCATGCAATAATTTCTTCTTGAGACTAGAAGCCCTAGCGAAGAAGAATCTACTATAGTGTTAGATGACTATATCATAAAATTTGTATCAGTCATCTCCCTCTTGGTCATCAAGAATCATGCATGCATCAAGATCCTAGGAATACTCAACCAAATCTGAGTCCTCCAACCCGGATCAATCCTCCACATAGGCAGTGCTGGTGTTCTGCAATATGGTTCTCCCTCACGCTGCTGCCTGCTATTTTGACATCCCCCATGCCAAATTCATCCTCCAAGTTGCTGCCATTCCCATCATGCAGCTACTCATTCTCAAATAGAAATGATGATCTCTAAAAATGGGCCTCCCATGAGAGACTATCACCTCCAAATAATCTCCCGATCCTGGCCAATGTAAGCATGAGTGGCCTCCATCTACTCCAAAGCATGAAAGAGTCCTTCCTCAAAGGAAGTATCCTCTCTCTCACCAAATCTATGGAGCAGTCATCCTGCATCATGGAGATGCTATCCTCCATCCATGCAGCAAACTCTATCAGCGTAGTATAGCTGATGAGAGTGGGTGAGACTGAAAATGAGAGAGTGTATCTCTCATCCTTGAGCTTCTCCCAAACTCTTTGCACCATGTTGGATCCCTCTAATGTCTCCACCCCTCCGGAATCCAAGAGTTTTGAACCACAAAGCATGATGCCTCTGATCATCTCTAGATCAAGTGGCCTCCCAGGTGGAAAGCCTCCGAAAGTGAGACATCAAGATCTGAAATAGACTGCATGTATGAGTGGACTGATTTGTCCTTCTCTCCTCTGCGCAGTGCAGTCTCTCTCCTATGTGCAGAAAATTTCTGAGATAGATAAGGGAGAATGCTCATCATCCCTTCATGCTGATCCTTCTGCTCTTCTTTCTCCATCTCACAATCCCTAGAAAATGCTACATATGGCTCCGGAATTGTGCCTTGGTACCCACATGTAAAAATATTTGGAACTCCTTGTAAAGACACAAGGGCTTCTCTAGTGGAAGCAATGGCTCCCCTTTCACCTCCATGTGGTGATGGATCTCCTCCTAATGTGACAGTGCTGTTGGTTCTTTCCAATGTATGCAAAGTGTTTGTGTTTATGACATAATGAGTTTAACCAAGTTTTTCCATCAAACCCTTAGTGAATGCATCACATGTTTTTTCATTTGCATGACAATGAAAAATGGAACCTTCAAACCAACAATCATGAGCCATACCTTGAGTTGCAGCGCTGCTCCACCCATGGCCTCATTTCTTCCTCTACTCTTTTGCAATGGAAGTGAACAAAGGACTACGTTGTGGATCTGCATGTGTGGCTGAATGCCCACACCCTTCATGAAAAATAGCTAGGATTTCTCTCATCAACAAACCCTCTCAGAAAATCTTCCACTTTTCCCTTTCATCAATATTTTCAATGATCTCTTCAATGGTCTGGAAAAGAAGAAGGGAAACCTCCTCTTCCATCATTCCTCTTTCCTTGTTTCCTCTGTAAATCTCCTCTCCTTGGAGAGAAGCTCCTCTTGCTGATGGAAATATTGTGCACAGGCTGAGCCAAGATTGATGCTCTGATACCACTGTAATGTTCCAAATCTGGAACTTGCTACTCCATCGGGAATATCTTGAGATATTCCAATATTCCAACTCCAGGAATATTAACAAACAACATTGAACTATTTCAGAGATTGACTATAGGGGAACCTATTGGATATGTCACCTCCACAAGGAAGGATGAGATCCAAAGGCTACCTGGCCCACTAGGAGACTCTTCCAATAGAACTTGTTAAAAGCTAATATTTCCCTTCAAGGAATTTTTGCATTGCCTCCCATGGGAACGATGTATAAGGAATTATATGCAAATAAAATGTTTCTCAGGGCTGGGATCCCTTAGTACTTATAATATGAAGTCTAAATGTAGAAAGAGAGCTAAAAAAAATAAATCTAGGTGGGTTAAACAGATCTCCCCAACCTAGGTACCTCATAAATCAACTCAAAGAGTGAGCTACATCAATATGCAAAACATCAATCTGAAACTCTACAAATATGAATGTATCATGAGAGGGTGAATACTACAGCCATCATTATATTAATATATTAGCAATATTATATAGAAATATCATGAGGAACAAGGCCCTCAAGCTTTTAGAACCAACCTCCAATGAATATGCAGTGTAATACATGATATACTGCTGTTGCACAAAATGCTGGAGAGAAGTGACTGCATAGTGTCTATGAGAGATGCAGCTTATAAATACATAAAAAAATGATAATGCAGCTGAAGGAATACAAATAAATAGCCCAATAACAAGAAATGGGCTGAAATACAAGATTTCTAGCCAATCTAGGAGAGATTACTAGAAATGCCGGAGAATACAAAATGTGACAATTGAGTTTTCACTACAACTGATACAAAACATGAATGAGGACATGGCAGATATGAAATGTAAATTCCCTCCTCTGATAATGTCTCTAAGCACAAAGGGCTGATCCCTTTGTATCAAAAACACACTCCTGATGAGCTCTATGAAACCCTCTCTCACTGCCTCCATAAAATAATGCAGTTTCCTCCATGGACTACACAGTGGGAGATGATGGAATGTTGGCCAAGTGCCAAAGATCTGATATGAAGCCTGGGAATCCTCCTTGTAGCTCCTCCAATGAATATATCATTCCTCCACTAAAGAAAACCAATCAAGAGAGACTCCATGAGTTCCTCTCTTGCTGCACCCAGCAACACAACGTCCTCTCTGCTGCAGAGCTAACGCTGTAGGTGATGAATGTAGCTGTGGCCAATGCTGGATTGAGGAAAATCAGCTCAATCCTCATCCTTCCTTGAGTAATAGGTAGGGATTCCCGACCGGGAACACCCTAGTTCCCGAGGGCACCATCACCCTGCTAAACAGCCCAGGAATGCAAGCCTTTGCAGACCCAAGTCTAAAACTCAAAAACATAATCCCAATGGGATGCCATCTCCTCCATATAAAGAAAGGAGACTCTTCTCCACCAAGGTCCCACCAATTAGGGTTTCCACCCTCATGTGAGTGTCTTCCCTCCAAAACTTCACAGCTTCTCTAGGAAGCCTCTCCTCCTTGGGCAACGTTGTTGACTTTAGTCAAAGAAGACTAAATCAAGTGAGCTGGGTTCCATTCACACCCTTAGGTGTTTATTTCAACTGCTTATATTTCCTCCTTTCACACAAGGAGTGTTATTTCTTCATCAAAAGAGGGTTAAGGTGTCCCCTTACCCATTTTATTAAGCAAAAATAAAATATGCAACTATAATGTTCCATTTTAGCTTGAGGCTAAAAATTGGGAACATTACAAAGATTCCACATGAATTGGGCAAGAAAGACAAGATCAAAAAAGGTTGAAAATTGGTTAAGTGTTGGTCGATTTTGTCCGGATTGGTGTGAGACAATTGTGAGAGTGCATGAGACTTTTGTGAGAAGAGTGCATTGTAATTGTTTCATGATTCCTTGGTGAATATCAAATAAAAGGTAGAGGAGTTTTGAGCAGCAAGCTTTCCCTGGGAAAATATCTATGTTTTGGTTTGATTTTCTTCTTTCTTTACCTGTTGTGATTGGCGATCGTGTTTATTTTCTGCAATTGATTTGTAGAAGGATCTAGTATCTTGCTTTAGTACATTGCTTGATTGGATTGAATCCATTGATATACATATTGTTTGTATAATTCTATAAGTTCTACTCATGCCACCCTTAGTCATTAAATCATATCAAGGAATACAAAGGCGATGCCTTCAGCTAACTACAAAGAGAATTTGTATAAAATGATATCATAGTTGCACGGGAATGAACATGATTATAACTGTAGAAATGCAAATACCATTCATTAAATGTAGAGACTAATTGTAATTGCACGAAAGGAACAAAATATCCTAGTTGAAAAAATAAACTATGCTAGTCCACTTGCAAACTTAATCAAATCAATGTTATACTTGCATGAATCATTAGTCTAATTGAAACTTGATTGAGAAGGAGGAATTAAATCTACAACAAAACTATGGAATTAAAAAAAAAAAAAAAAAAATGTAATCTACTTTTTTTTTTTATGTTGCAGTGGAGGAACGATAGGGTTGGAGTGGTCTTGGAGTCTCCCTATTGATGAAATCAAAGGATGGGGGCCATTATTCAACATCAAAATGCAAGAGTTCAGGTCCGAGGAAATCTGGTTGAATTCATGAAGTGTTACAAGACTGTTATAGGGTGCAGGAGGAAGCCCTATTTTGCTACAGGACAACCCAGTTTTTCTATAAGACTGGGTTTGAGAGATTTATAAGGGAAAGGAACGTGTCCTAAAGGTGGAGGAAGGTTTATGAAGGTGAATGAAGGAGGTGTGAATACTTTTTACAAGCCTTGCACCCCTTAGAGTCCTATATTGCACAAACGTCCATGCCAACGATATCCTTTATTAGCTTTGGAAGGGTGATCTCAGTGGCAGAGCTTGAGAGCAGTATGAGATGTCTAGGAGGAGGGTGGAAATTTCTAAGTGGATGTGAATGAGTGTGAAAACCCATAAAAGTTTCTTGGTATCCCCTGCAGACTAATAATTAGAGCATGCATATACTGATCAATGTTGTAGCAAGATAAACGAAGATGGAAAAGACAAGTTGAATTTCATTTCTTCAAGATCTACTCTATTCTATGAAATGCATCTAATCTAATTTAGAAATAAATGATGCTAACTTATAAGCTATAGAAACCAAGGATGCAAGATAATTTCAATCCCAAACTTAGTAATTTCCAAGAAAGCATAAGCTCATATTTTTGGCTTGTGGTTGTAAACTCCTCAACCACACTTCCCACAAGAGAGGTGCTGACAAAACCTACAACTACAATTTCTGAAATATAATTCTTAATTAAGTAAGGAAATAAATAAAATGAATTTAAAAAGAACAAGAAAAGAATACAGGAGACAGACTAAAGCCTCTGGGTTGGGCCCAAACACAAGGATTTCTGCCATCCAAAGTTAACTAAGATGTAGGTCAATAGTAAGTTTTCCATTAAGAGAAAATAGGAATCACAACATCATATAAAAGATGAAAATAACAATGTCAAGTTATTGGCTCTAAATACATATTCCTATCTCCAACAAAATTTTGAATCCTAATTGTTGGTCTCCTATGTTTTGATAGTTTGGAAAATAAAAAGACAAGGCAACATCAAACCAATCTTTAGAGTTCCAGGATCTAGTCCTCCTGTTCTCAGAGAGGGATCTCTCAAATTATTATTTTTTGCAAAGGTTTATCTTGTGTGCTTTGGGTATTGGTTTTAGAATAGTTATTAAGTGCAAGTGTTTGTTTTCTTGTTTGGTTCAATTGATACAGCAGAATGTGAAAGGTCTGGGAAAGGTAGGTAGAAAGAAGAAGTATTAGTTCCATTGGGCAATGGAGTCAAAAAGAGGTTATGAAAAAATTATCAATGGATATGGGATATCAAAGGGAAAATCTAACTTGGCCACAGGATCCTTTGGTTTTGGAATGAGATGGACATTAATGGTTTAGAAAGAGAGTTTGAATTCTCAAAAAAGGGAATTTGAAAACATAAATTGAACAATAAAGAGGTATTTGATAGACAGGGCTAACCATAAATTCTACCAACCACACTTTAAGCAAATAATGACTTCAAAACAAATTTTAAAATGAAATCTAAGATTCGGGGAACACTCTATTTGCTCAAATATTTTATTTCAAATGACTTATAAAAACATAAAATATTTACTTATAATTGCAGTCATAGAAGAGGGAACACCTAATACATTTATGATCACAACTATAAAAGACCTTTAAGACAACTATTTAAGCAAGAACAAAGGGCGTGATCAGAGCAAACCTCCTTGGCTTACTATAAACAAAGATACTTTAAAGGGAGACTTTAATAACAGCCTTTAAGTGGCAGCATACAAGTAGGGAGAACCATAAATCATGCTGAAACCAACTACTCGAACTATTAGAGAAATAAACAAGCATGAGGACTAAAGAGAGAGATTAAAGACACTAAAATTCCTTAGCAAAAGAAAACATAAAAAAGTGAAGGATAAATAGGTCTAAGGTGCTTCCGGGAGTCATTTCTTAGCCTAAAACTTTCATCCTACTCTAGTAAGAAATTATGGAACAAAATGAAAACATGGGAAAACATTAAATATTTCAGAATACTTCACCAACAACCAAGCTCATGGATCCAATGATAGAGCCTTCTCAAGAAAAAGCATGCAACAACATCATCAGGGCTTCCAAGACTTCAGTTTCTTCTTCAACTTCAACAGACTTTGTATTATTTCAGTATTACAACTAGTGATCAACCAACATTGTTTCGTCTTCTACAGAAGTATTTATAGAAGATATGAGGAGGTGGGATGGGATAAAAGATATCCCAGGTGCAATTAATACAGTTAATGCTTCTCGGCCTTTGAGGGGCTCAATGGAGAAGTTTACATATATTTTCCTGTATTAATTGTTTTACATTAAATTTTAAGCTTGCTGGGAGGCTTTTGTTGACTTTAAGGCTTTGTGTCATCTCTGTAGTAACTCAACATATATTTTGCAATAAGTTCTTTTGGCTGAATTAATTGTTTGGTTGTCGTGAGGCAATTATCCCCTGTTCTGGCCATTACTTGGCCTCTGTCGAATTCTTTGAGGTTACAAGTGGCATTAGGTAGCTGAGAGGAATTGATTAGCCTCTGATGTGGAAATGGAGGCCTCCTCTGTTTGATAAATATTTTTTATTTTCCTTAACTATGTTTAATTCAATGGATTATGCTTTTGATTTTCTATCTTAGCCGTAATCCACCCAATCTGTGTAATTAATCTTTAATTCTTCAGTTCCGCTGTGGTTAGGTCTTCAACACTGATACTCTTTTAAATTATTCTGTGTCTTGTTGATGTGCAGGCGCGTAGAGGCTTTATAATAATATCAGTGCTCATGATGCACTGATAAACCTTGATGGGAACCTTTGCCAAAATATTTCTTTGATAACCAAAGGCCTGGAGAGTCATCACTCTCGGCCTTCCATTTTCTTTTAAAATATTTGAAAAACCTTTAAAGTCCTACAAAAACCAAGAAATAATTAAGAAATTCTGCGAATTTGGTAAAACTACTTTGGAGGTCGTGGTTAGGAGCATGGTCGTTGGATGACAACATCCAATGGCAGATATTGCGTGCGAAGATAAAAAGGGAAGTAGTTGGAACAAGCGGTGGAAGTTTAAGTCAGAACCGTTGATCGATGATAGACTAAGGAAATCAACGGTCGATATTAGTTATGAAAAAATAATGTGAAAGAGTCACACTATAATAAAAAGGTGGAAAATGCGAATAAATTCAACGGAAATCGGTTAAAATACCCTTTGGCGGAGGAAAAGTATTGAAATGGAATTCAGGGTTTCTGAATGGTCATGGGCTGTTAGATCAGTTCGGCCCTAGAAGATCAATGTCGGAGATTGATCTACGAAGTCCCTTGGAGAATGAGTGGAGGGCTTCAATCCGGACCGTCGGATGTAAGCAATGGACGGCCCAGATGCAATCAGAGGATCGCAATCGGCGGGGGAAACAACAAATAATAAAATTCACCCAATGAAATCTCCGATGCGATTGATTGTGGACCATCGATCTACAGATCAGATTGACGATGGAGGATGAATCAGAAGATTGGAAATTGGAGGTTGTAAATAAAACTTTTTAATGCGCCAATGGAAAACTCCTGATGCGATGTAGCACTGGCCGTTTGATCAGCCCAAGATCAATGGCAGAGAAGGGTTTAGCCAACGAATGGGCGGAACCATTTGTAACATATAAAAATAAAAAATTTATGAAATATAAAGGTTTTATGGTGTCGGGGCAAGTTATATAATGAGGCTTGGCGCCCGTTTGCGGGGCCTATGGATATATGGAAAAAACAAAGGGACCGGGGTTTATATATCTATAAGGGCCAATTGGCATCAGAAGAAAGGTGATGGTCTTTCAATCTACCCATTTGGAATTCTCCGATTCGAGATAATGTGGATCGTCGATCGGGAAAAGATCAATGGTCTTTATCATTTAATAACATTGCACTGGCGGGTTTAATGTAAAACATAGGAAAAAGGGTTTTTTATGTTTTACAAAGGAAATTTACATCGGAGATGGGTTTATTCACAAATTTTAGGGCCCGATTGCGGGCTTTGAGGTTATATGAAGTGGCAATGGGGTCAGGGGTTATGTATAAAGGGGCCAATCGCATTGGAGGTTTTAATGAAACAAATAGACTTGCACGCTCCGATTTTATCCGATGCGAGACTTCATTTACCATTGATCAGTTTCTAAGATCAATGACTCTTCTTCTTTCAAAACAATAAAACAACGGATTTCCTTTGTAACATAGAAGAATGGTTTTTATGAATTTTTACAAAAGAAAAAGCATTGGGGATGGTTTCTTTTAAGTATCTAGCAACCGATTGCAGGGCCACTGGTCTATATGTAAAGCAAAGGCCCGGGGCTTATGTATAAGAGGGCTAATCACATCAGAATTCTTACGAAACAAACAGTCTTGCGCTCTCTAATTATTCCCGATGCGATGAGCATCAAAAGGGTTTAGCACTTGGTTCTAGCACCATGGCATATGGTGGGGAATTGGTTTGGACTTTAACCCAAAGGGGCTTAAGCCCATAGTCAAAAAACTTATTTTTTATGAAAATTTTCAAGGTTTTTGATGGATTTGGGGGTTTCGGCAAAGTTTAAAAGTGAGTTTTAAACCTTGCAAAAGGATTTTCATGAAAGGGAAAGGGGAATAAATGAAAAATAGAGGAAATTGATGGGGGAAAAAAGAAGGTTAGTTTTGAGTGGAGGAGGGAAAAATGGGATTTTTTGCAGTAGTCTTTTCTCTATGAAAATAGCAGAATTTCTGAGTTTAAGAGGGAAACAATAGTGAAGATCAAATAAAGGGCATGATGTCTTCATGATTTTTCAAGATATAAAATTTTTAGCAATAAAACTTGTTTCTTGGAGGCTCAAAAAGTTATTTAGCCACCTTTTGATATAACAAATTTTATAGGTGGCTAACAGTGGCTCCACATGGGGATGGTGCCTTCTTGAAGGCATCAAGAACTTTAGACTTGCATTCTCTGGGAGGCTAATCAGTGCCTCATCCATTGGGCTGCTACTTTCTTTACTTGGATGATATTCTTCTGTTTTGAAAATGTTAGCAGCCATGAAGAACAATGGAACTTCATCAATACAAGCTTTCTACCTACCCAATCCTACTGATCTAACATTTTTTCTTCTTCAGAGTGCACTTGGATTGGAAAACTCTTTTACAAGCATTTTATTCTTTTGAAATCAAAAAACTAATCTAAGTCTACTTCCTATTTCTCCATGAACTCCGATTAAACAGTTGACTTCATAAGCTTCTCTACCTACTCTATTAATCTGTTAGGATTAAACAGTCTAACAGATTTTTATTCACTAATTTATAAAACAGAAATTTAAAAGCATACAAGTTAGGATTGAAAAATCTAACTTGTTGCTGATCTATGGCATAAAAAACAAGCCGCACATAGACAGTATTTTATAGAGAATTAAATCAAAATGGAAGGCTTAATATCTGAAAGTTATCAGTACATCCTTCTCTTTTTCTTCAGCTCTTGTTTTAGGCTTGTTTGAGCTGTTTTACTTTGTTTGATTGGCTCAAGTTTTGAGCTGATTGGAACCAGTTTTTACTTGTCTTTTGACTCATGATTTTAAACAGATTAGAGTCATTCTTCTTTTGGAAACTTAGGTTCAGATTTTGATTTTGTTTGAACCTTTATTTTCTATCCTAATCTACCTTACTGATAAGCCAATATTAAATTGTTTGGCAGATCTATTTCACTAACCTATCAACAGTAAATTTAAAATTGATTAGTCATGATTAAACTGTATGACTAACTAGAAGTGTGTGTTTTTTAGGAGTGGCATTTGAGCTTGCACACTTTTAGATTTTGTTTCTCTTTTTGGTATGGGGTTGTACCTTCCTTGTTTTACAATCTGCCCTCTTTTCTCTTTTCTATTGTTTTTGTATTTTTATTTTTCTAACTTTGAATGAAATGTTCAGACTATGATATTTACAATGAAAAATAAAATTCTTTGAAACTTAGGACTCTTGGCAGAAGTAATGTTTTAGCATCTTGCCATTGACAGGACCACCATACAGATCTTCTCCATTCAATTCTTTCAAGAAAAATGCAATGTGACCTCTTTTAGCATGAATAATATAGGGCCCTTTCCATAAGTTCTCAAACTTGCCATGTTTTCCCTTCTCTTCTCTTCTTGAAACCCATTTAAGAACAACATTTCCAACTTGGAAATTGTTTGCCTTAGTCCTCTTGTCAAAGAGTTTCTTGGTATTTTCTTGGAATAACTGTGTCCTTTCATAGACTTCTTCTCTAGTCTGCTGTAAATGGATTGTTTGGTTGATTCTCCTCTGCATATCATTTTCTTCAATATGCACTTCTTGAAGGAGTTTCATGACTAGAACTCCTAATGAGGTGGGGAATGCTGCATCCATGCCATAAAATAGCTGATAGGGGGACATACTTATTGATTTCTTTGTAGTTAATCTATCAGCCCATAAGGCATGAACCAGTTTACTGTGCCATGATTTCTGATTATGCTCTAACAGCTTTTTAATGATATTGATGAGGCTCTTATTGGAGGATTCAGCTAATACATTTCCTTGGGGATAGTAGGCAGTAGAATGACCCAAGGTGATGTGGTATTTGTAACAAAAATCAACCATTTTCTTATATTTAAAAGCAGCATCATTATTTGTTATGATTTTACTGGGACAACCAAATCTGGATAGGATATTTGTTTCAAGGAACTTGATAATGACAGAGTCATTAGCATTCCTAGTGGGTATAGCTTCTATCCACTTGGTAAAGAAGTTAGTGGCAGTGAGGATCCACTTATGTTGGGCTAAGGAAGAAGGGTGAATTTCCCCATTGAAGTCTAAACCCCATTGTTGAAAAGGTGCCTCAACTCTGATAGGATGTAATGGTAAGGGAAGGAGTTTTCTATTTCCATAAAAAAATTGGCACTTATGGCAAGACATGACTAACTTCTGAGTGTATGGGAAAAGGGTAGGCCAATAGTGACCATATCTAAGAATTTTGTTTTCTGTGGCCTTCCAGTAGAGGTGTCCTCTGCATTCTCCTTCATGCAATTCATGCATGATCTTTCTTGCATCATCTTCAAGTAAACATTTAAGCAAAATTCCAACAACATTTTTCCAATATAATACCCCATCTAGGATGTAATAACTCAAAGCTTTTTATTTCAAAAATATAGCTTTAGTTTTAGATAAAGAAGGAGGAGCATTAAAATATAAAAGCACGTAAATAATGTCAGCATACCAAGGAGAATTTAGAGATGTATCTTAAATGAAAGGAGCAGTAGATTCTTCTATTTCTTCCAACACATCTACCATATTTATATCTAGTGCTTGGAAGTTTGATTCAATGATTATTTTTTCTAATCCTTTCCCTTTAATTAGTTTTGTGGGCCTAATTTCTAAGTCATATTCAAGAATGGTTGCAATCCATTTTCCCCTTTTACCATCAGGGTCTTGACTTAGAATGTCCTTGACAACAGTATTTGGAACAAAAGCAATTATGTGAGAGTGTAAAATATAAAATCTAAATTCCTTTAATGCTTTCACTAATGCTAAGGCTTTCTTCTCCATGATGTTGTATTTGAGAGGAGAATATCTTAAGGCCATACTAAAGAAGGATATTGGTTGTTCTTGCCCCAAGTCATTCTTTTGAAGTAAAACTGCAGCTATTGTATGCTCAGATGCAAAAGAAAATATATAAAAGTCTTTGGTAAAATCTGGACTAATCAAGACTGGTTTTTGAGTGAGAGCTTGTTTAACCAATTCGAATGATTGTTTAGCTGGTAAATTCCATTTTACACCTACATCTTTCTTGAGCATGTTTGTAATGTTTTTTAATAGCTCAGCAAGGTTGGGGATAAATCCTCCTCAAAAAATTAATCTTTCCAATGAAAGATTGTAATTCTTTGAGGCTTCTTAGATGGCTGATTTGCAATATGTCATCTATCCTTTTAGGGTATATTTCGATTCCCTCTTCTGAAATGATGTGACCTAGAATTTTACCTTCTTGGATACCAAAGAGTGTCTTCATGGGATTCAGATAAGCCAAATTTCCTACACTTCTCAAAAACCTTTCTCAAGTGAATCAAATGTTCTTCATCAGTTTTTGAGAAAACATTTATGTCATCAAGGTAAATTATTATGAAATAGCCAATATCTTCAGAGAAGGCTATATCCATGGCCCTTTGGAAGGTGGCCCCTGCATTCATCAATCCGAAAGGAATTTTGACATACATAAAGGTGCCCCAAGGTGTCGTAAAAGAAGTTTTGATTTGGTCACTTGGGAGCATTAACACCTGGTTATAACCCGAGAACCCATCTAAGAGTGATATCCTTTTTGACCCAACTGCCCTTTGAAGTATATGGTCCATCTTAGGCAAAGGGTAGTTGTATTTTAGGGAGGCTCTATTTAAATTTCTGAAATCAATACAGAGCCCGATTTCCCTTGTATTTTTCCTAACAGAAACTAAGTTCGATACCCATTCCGAGTATCTAATTGGTACTATGATCCCAACATCATGCATCTTTTCAATTTCTACCTTAACTAAAGGTAATAAAATAGGGTTTATTCTCCTTTGTTTTTGTTTAAAAGGCTTTTGATTTTCCTTCAAAGGAATCTTGTGCTGAATGATACTAGTATCATAAGATTTCAGATCTTTGTATCCCCAAGCAAAAACATCTTTAAAATCTTTGAACAGCTCTATATACTGCAATTTTATGTGAGCTGGGAGAGTGTTGGACAGTTTAATCATCTTGGGTTCTGCTAGGTTTCCTATGTTATGTTCTTCTACATCTGTTTCCACAGGCTCCATTGTTGGTTCTTTGGCTACATCATTAAAGTCGAAAAGGTGTTCTAAAGGTGTGAGGCCTCTTGGAATTGTATCACTCTCACATTGTAAAACTTCCAAGTCCTCTTGGTCTGTGTTGTCAATTAATTCTGCTTCAAAAGGATTCTCACAATGATTTATATCAGCAGAATGCGTTATTTCAACCTCTGGGATTTGTTCAATATACAAACAATTTTCTTTATGGTTGTTTTCTGATATTGGTATGGCAAAAATATTCTCTGATTTTAAGAAATCATCGATGTGTTTTTCAGAATCAAACACTTGCCATTGGTCTTCGTTATCAGGCACTGTAGGCCTGTGTTTTACCTTTACACTAAGCTGCTCATTTATCTCCGGTATTTGGCAGTTGTTGGCATTGAAAGCGAGTTCATTTGCTAGATGATTTAGTGCTCTTGGAATGAAATTAAGTTCATAATTTTCAAAGGTTTTCAATAAATCAAGGGCAACATTCCGATATTCCCTAAGCCTTGGGTTTCTAGCTGAGTATTCTCCTTTGATTTGTCTTATGATAAGTTCAGAATCTCCTAAGATTGATATCTTTTGGGCTTCTAATTTTTTAAGCAATTGTAAGCCTAGGAGAAGTGCTTCATACTCAACGATATTGTTGGTGCATGGGAAATCCAATTTATATGAAAAAATATGATTTGTATTTTGAATCCACACACATGCTCTTGCACTTATTTTATTACAAGATCCATCAAAGTTTATTGTCCAAAGTATATCAGCCTTATTTTCATTCTCTTGTTGTTGTTGATTTTCAAAGTTTTGAATCTGATTTGAGGGAAGTTCTGATTGTTCTGATAAACTGATGGGGTCTACGTTTTCCTTATCTTGTTGAGTGATTTAATCTTCGTTGTACAAGATAAAGGAATCTAAACTTGATTTAATAGAATAGATTGGAGATTTGTTTGGTTTCTCTATGTTGTTCACCATGTACTTCATGTGAGATTCCCTGTATAATCTTCTGTTTTGGTTAAAAAAAAGGGATGGTGGCATAAGAAATGTCCATTTGAAGGCTTCCCTGAAGTTTGGCTCCCCATGATCTTGATAAGAGCATGCCATACTTAGGGGCAATGCCAACTACAACTATGTCCATAACCATACTCTTAGCAGGGATTTGAGATAAGTTAACACATAAATCTTTGATTAAACCCAAACATTTGAATCTGCTTGAGTCAAAGGACTACAAATCTTTGTATGATTTAGTAATTTATAAGCCTAATATTTCCCTTACTACCTTGGGCATTAGATTATGTGAAGCTCCAGAATCTAACATGGCATTGCGTAAAATTTTCTCATGTATGTTCAAACTAACAAAGAAAGGAGGAACATCTCCTTCTTGGTATTTCCCTTCAACTTCTAGACCAAACAACAACTCAGGTTTGTCATCTGTCAAGTTTAAAGTATCAGTATCACTTCCTAAGTTCAAAGCGATTAAAACTTGGTTTTTGTACACTTCTTGGGTTACTAGTTTAGCTAGGGGGATGGTAATTTTTATGTTTGCAATCTCTCCCTCAAGGCTGAAAGGAACAATTGAATTGTTCATATTTACATTTGTTTTTTCAATTATATTCCTTTCAACAATTTTGATTTGTTGAACTTTGTTTGGACTAGTAATTGGGACAGTTTTGTTAGGACCAATAGCTGAAGTGCTAGGGGTACTCTGTTCAACATTTGGCTGGCTATTTTTCTCTTTGTTTAAATCAGGTTTTTTAGCCAAAATGATAGGTTTGTCTACTGTCTTCTTGGGTTGACTTTCTGCATTTTTCTTGACAGCAGTACTAGTGTTTTTATCCTTTGAATTCTCTACGTTCCCTTTGCTCCTAAGATCATATTTTTTGTGCACCTCCATGATTGCATTTTCAAATCCCAGTCTATAATCATCAAAATCTTCATAGGTGTTTGAATTCTGATCAGAGGAGAAGAAACCTTGTTCTTCTTCAGTGAGGAAAACATCATCCCCACTGTCTGATCCAATCGAGTTCGCATGACCTTCTCCTAACCTTTCAATCTCCCTATCTTCCTCATATTGATCTACATAGTTTTGTTGGAAGGGAGGTCTAATCTGTTGGTTATTTTCTTTTTTCTTATCTTGATTGTTTTCTCTTCTATAATTCTGATTTTTGTTTCTATTTTGGTTGTTTTGAGGTTCTCTTGGTGGCACTCTATAATTTAAGTTGATATTTTCTAGCATCCTCTCCATCACTTTCACTAGGTTGTCAATTTTTGTGTCAAAAGTTGAGGTTGAGGGTACAATGTCATCTTTATAGGTTACCCTCTTCTCTGATCTCAACCTATTTCTTTTCTCAATTATGTTTTCTTCTATGCTCACAGCTCCCTTCTGCATGTCTTCTAATGTTAAGTAATATTTTTCCCTTAGTTGATACGCCATTTCGACATCAAAACCTTCAGGGTATCTTACCAAGGCTATGCCTTGGGGAGGTTTCATGTGAGGTGGAAGAGCATCATAAACATTGTTAAACCTATTGGAGTAGTCATGAACACTCTCTGTTGGATTTCTTTTGAGACTGCTATATTATGCTAATATTAATTGAAGAGGGTTCTTTTTGGTTTCCCATTTGTTGATGAATGTTTGATAAAAGGCGGGAAGATCATTGATGCTATTAGGAGGTAAGTTTTTAAACCACTTATTTACATCTCCTCCTAAACTTTGGGCAAAGATCCTCATCTTAATGCTTTCCTATTTTATCTCCATGTAATCAAAAGCATCTTCCATCCTATCTACATGATGCTGAGCTGTTCTAGATTCTTTTGCAGTGAAATGAGGAATTTTTTATTGATAATCAATTGGTAAGGGAAGCAGAGGTTGTGGTAACACTAATGGGGCATACCATGTTGCCATGGTTGGAAAGAAAGGTGGATTTACAAGAGGTGGATTTACAAGGGGGAAAGTGGGCTAAAATGGAGTTTTTTGAACAGTGGTAGTATGGAATGGAGTGGAAGAAACACTTGGGCTAGAAAACTGGTTTTGAGCAAATTTGTTATTAAAAAGGCTAAAGTGATGAAGAAGCTAAGAATCAGGAGGAGTGGAAGGTGAGGCTTCTCTACTAAAGCTCTATTTCAGATCTGCAATGTCAAGATTAGTTTGGTTTAAATCACCTTGAGATCTAGTTCTAAAGATGTTCTTTGTATGATGTAAATCAAAGTGTAAATCCTCTAAGTCAACAAGGTTTTTAGGGACAGATTTTGTTCTTAAGAGGCTCCTATTAGCAGCTGATTTTTCAGATTTAGAAGTCTACCACAGAATTATCTCTGGTTTGTCAACTATTAAAGGAGGTTTAGGTTCTGGATGGGATCTAGTGTGGATCCTATGTGAAGTCAGACTGCTTTTCAAAAACGAGAGAGGTTAAATTTTTAGGGACTATTTTTTGGAAGTTCTACCTCTCACAATGTCTTATGTAGTATGGGACTAGGCTTCAAAACTTCTTCAAAGTTGGTTAACACAGTTATAAGGAAATATGGGGACCTAGATGAGTAATAGTCCTACTGGGGCTAGTGGAGTCACGAGGTGGAAACTTTTTAGCTTCTATGAAGGTAAAATATTAGACGGTTCCACCACCATGTTTATTATGAAGCCAAACTGAAATATTTTTGGGTTTTTCTGAGTTTTTTCTGTCCTATGGGTTATGAGAGTGTTCTAAATCTAATTTAACACTTAGCTAAGGTGTCAAAAAATACCAAGTTCACTCCTATGGCTTGGTAACTGATTCCTTCAAGGTTTGATAAGGTTCTATGAGAATCCTAAGGGTTACTTAGTTTGTCACTGATTCAAATAAGTCTTATCATGATTACCATTTTGTTAGGTAGTGCTTGAAGAAGGTTACTTATGTTATACTAGAAAATGAGTGTTTTGTTTTAAATATTTTACTCAGTTTCCCACCGTGATCGCCAATATGTTGGTCTCCTATGTTTTGATAGTTTGGCAAATCAAAAGACAAGGCAACATCAAACCAATCTTTAGAGTTCCAGGATCTAGTCTGTTTCGGGAAATATTATCCTAGAGGTTCGTTGGGTTACAACCTCCACAGAGCAGGGGCATGCTACTTAAGAAGGACTCACACAACCATGCACGTTCAGAAAAACTACATAGAGTAGAATGAGAAAGTTACCCGTAGGTCCTACGGTTGAAGAAGATCCCGCAGGGTTCAAACCCCCAGCAACCGTCCTTCCTTCTTAACCTGAAAGACAAGAAGAAACAAGC